>BQNB010144724.1:0-16816 GCA_026074375.1 Tanacetum coccineum
CATTAACATGATGTCCTTGAATTATTCGGAGACTTGTAACGTATAACTTGACATGTTCCGTTTTCTTGAAACACGTGAACATAGAGTTAACATAAGGTCCTTGAATTATTCAAAGACATACTCCCTCTGTCCCATATTAAATGTCCACTGTTGACTTTTGTAGTCTTTCTTTTATAACTTTGACCTTAAATATATTTGTTTGTGCTATGTGATACTTGATGAATGTTATACCAATGAAAAATACATTTAAAACTCAATCCGTTCATATATTTTGCATCAAGTATAACATAACACAAACAAAAATATTTATGGTCAAAGTTGTAAAAGAAAGACTTTAAAAAGTCAAAGTAGACATTTAATATGAGACGGATGAAGTATAATGTATTTGACATGTTTTGTTTTCTTATAAACACATGATCAAAGAATTCTTGAATTGTTATGTCTTCTTGTAAACACATGAACATGGAGTTAATGTACTTATTCAAGAAATATACATAGCATGCACTTAGTTGTAAAATACCATGTATTCAATTTGGCTCGACCCAATTGACAAGTATTTAAACCATAGAGAATTAAGTTATCTAGGAAATTCTGATGGAGTCTCACAATTTCAATACTCATAGAATACCACACTATCATGGTATGTCTAATGTGTTGAAACAAACTATATTCGTATTGTTTGATTTCTGATAACTAAAATTGTTGTACCTCCAAAATCTATCAAGGTTAGAAATTTGCGTGTGTCATGGATACACTCAATATAGTTCAAACCTAGAAGGTATTCAAGACATTATCTATTTATGGATTGGGATGAATCCCATAATGTCTTGATTAAAGTTCTGAAATTTGTTAATATCTTATGAAGCATATTATTAACAAGCTGGAGATGAGAACTGTAAAATGAATTTTGTTGTCCCAATTAAGAACAATTTATTGTTGCTTAAATCCTTAGTGTTTAGAGAAGTATCTCTTCTTACAAAAGTAAGTGGGAGCATCTATAGATCTTGAAGATATTCAAGTACAAAATACATAACCTTCTGAATTCACTTGTTGATGTCATACTAAGGTTATAACATGAAAATGTTGAACCAAAGTATAATGTAACTCTCATTCATAAATCCGTAAGGATGCCTCATCAATGGAGTGATATTTTTATATCAATGCTGAGGAATATTAGTTAAAGGGTCATAATTAACCTGCTAACTAATAAGATAAATTATCATATCTTAAATCTGATAAATATCTTAGAACTATGAATGAAAAGATGCAATCCTTTAAATACAATCAATGTTTTAAGATTGATTGGTCTTTCATCAAACAGTAAAATGTGAGGCGGGAATGAGTTTCTTTTGAAGAAAGGCTCATAAGGACAAAATTGTATACACATTAATGCCTGACGGATGACAAGATTTTTTAATCTTACTCAAGCAATTGACTGAGATTAAATCTTTCTTTTCTACACGCATTAATTATATAAAGATAACTAATTGTCATACAGGTTTCCTTGAATCTATCATATGACAAATTACGGATCATAACTCTTTCCTTAATGATTACCTTGCGAGGACGATGTGTAATCAAAAGGGTTATGAGTCTATATTTGTAATATGACAATTAAGTTTTATAACTCTTTCCTTTATGATTACTTTTGCGAGGACGGTGTGTAATCAAAAGGTTATGAGTTTAAAATAATCTTTATAAAGTATACAAGATAAAAGAATCCAAGTGTGGATTAGATCATGCATCTAGGAGCCGAGATCTTAAGTATAATCACAATATGGTTTCTGATTAAATTAAGATAACTCCTGAGTACATCTGACATCAAGTGGGAGCACTATAATTTTCCTTAAAATTCATATGTTATGTAACATATTGAAGGTATCATTCTATCTAAGCTAGATGTTAATCCTTGAGATTGGAATGAAACTTCACTTGAGAATTTAGGAAAGAAAACAAACATCTTTGGAATAAATGTTTAATGAAATAAACATATGCGAAAATTAAGTCCAAACACAATGCAATACATCATTGAAACAAGTCTTAAATGATATACTGCACTTGAGATAATCTAATACATGGATGGAAACCTTGTGTTTTAACAAAGGATTCATCATGTATATCTTATATTGTGTATGAGACTGGTTGTTACTTTTGCACAAGAGCAAGATGAGCTAACAACAACAGTATCTAATTGAGAGTGTTTAGATGACTGTTAACAACAGTATCTAATTGAGAGTGATTTAGATGACTGTTAAAACAAGCGTTTATGAATTATATAAGGAATAATGTTGTTTGTGTACACGGATGCTAGAGAATAATCAATCCTAGTTAAAGTAAGAATTTATCATTTATGATAAATCTGCTAACTAGATATGCTCAACTAAGAGCATTGTTGCATTACACATTAAAGAATAAGAATACTTTACATTTTAAGAAACTGTAAAGATGACTGTCGGTATGTCGTTGACTTCTAATACCTTATACAAGGCATTGCTACATCTCCATACTATGACACTTGCACTAGTATAAGCGTGTGAGATAAGACACTCATCATATCTTTTAAATCCCTCACTATTTGTGAAATTTGAAACTAGTATTCAGAAAGTTTACTCAGATGACTATTTAGTTTTCTTGCAAAAGAAAAGTTGAGAATGATGGAAACATTGGACTTCAACTTGCTAATTAGTCTCATGCATATCTGTTTTTAGTATTTGGATAATTAGGATTGTAAGACAATTTTTACTTTCTGATGAATAAAGATACATGGTATTTGTTATTCATATATATAATAATTGTTATCTTATATTTGCATGTTTAATCCTTGAATAATTTTATTATTCTAAATTGGTCCATTATCGATTAACAATATGGGAATATTGTTAAATTAAGACAAATGTGAGTGCTGGTTGTATTATTTGAATATGTGGATTGTTCCCACCGAACTCACATGTTATTCACAAGTTACTTTTGGATCCTTAGTGATGAGTAAGATATCGAAAATGATTAAATAAGTCATCCTTAGACTTGAGATACAAACAAGTTCTGCATGTGTGGATATCACTTTTTGATTATAAGTCAAACGCTAACCTGAAAATGGTAGTTATAAAGGCTATTCTTGGAAGTGATGTGAAGCAGCATCCACAACACTTGTAGTCAACAAAGAATTTGTTCCTCCACTTGATATGTGCAGAATGATACCATGGCGCCTCTCCAGAATTAATCAGATAATTGTATGGCCATACCCAAAGGGTAATCCAAGATGATTCTTGATTACATTTGGTATATCTGAATTATTTCTATAACGAGAAACTAAATTGTTAAACTATATGGAATGAGTTAGGATCCATATCCATGGTTTAACGGTATCTGAACAAAGGGATGATAATGGCAAGTAATACATAACCATTAAAGCTGAGATTGTTCTTGAAACTTTATCTCAAGTATTTCTGATTTATGACAATAAGTGTGTTGCTAGACGTTGCTATTGTTGGTATAAATGTAAGTCTGCTACTCCAACTCCCAAGTGGGAGCTGTTGGAATATGGTAGTTGAATCCGCATGTTATACGATTAGAAATACGTGAGCCTATTGGAGGCACACACGTTAAGACACGAAGAGTACGTTTTATTACTTCACGAAACACGAATATATTTAAATAGTCGTTATAGATTTATAACTATAATTAACGGTTATTTGCAAATATGTAAACATAAAGGATAATTGGACAAAACTCGAACCAGAAGAACCTATTGCAATAGACACTACATGTGGTTTAAGTGAGAAGACGTTGGGTCTGGTTCTAGATAAAAAAGACAAATAAGGGTTTAGGATAATGATTGAATTTATGTTTCCTGTTCAATCAAAGGTACTAGGTATGGAGCGGCCTATATAAACACACCACACCTAGTTCTTTTATTCATTTCATTTCTACCCTAAAAATTCATCCAACAATGTTTTGGTTGCTCTCCATTATTCTCCACACTCTCTACGACTGTAGATTTATGGGCATAGTGACTTAAGTTGTCTTAATTAAAAGTTGGGGTTGTAGAACTTGTTAAACGATACTCTTACCAATCCTAAAAAATTAGAGCCCAGATCTATTAATGTGTATCTTTTTAGGTTAAACCAAAGAAACAATGGGTTATTCTTTCTACCACCCACCTGAGAACAAGGTATTTGTTGCTCAGAATGTTGAATTTTTTAAGAATAGTCTTATAACTCAAGAAGCAAGTGGGAGTTCAGAATCTACAATAATTCAAGAAGAAGATAAACATAATGATGTGGATTAATAACTAGAAATTGCATTGACCTACATTATGTGATATCATTCCCATTTCGTAGGCTCCAACTAGGTTACAACTATGCTCCAATCGAATTGTTTAAACATCAAGGATGATGAGTATGGTTGGGTGATCTTAATGAAGACCCGTTCATGAATTATAAGATGCATTGTTGGATTTAAATCATAAAATGGTTAATGCTATGAATGTGAAATGAAATCCATGAAGATATACAAAGTTTAGGGACCTTAGTTGATCTACCTCCTAACTGGTAAAACCGTAGTTGGCAAATGCTCTTCAGAAAGAAGATCTGAAATGGTAACATAGTTTAGGACCTTAGTTAATCTTCATACCTATAAAGATTGCTTTGTAGATATGGGCTTCACTCAATATACAGGGTTAATTTTGAAGAAACGTTCTCTCCGATGCTTGCAGGCATTAGAGCTATTAGGATTCTTATAGCCATAACTGCGTTTTATGACTATGAGATTTGGCAAATGGATGTGAAAACTGCCTTCCTCAATGGACTTCTCTCAGAAGAGGTCTATATATGGTTGCAACATAAGGTTTGTCATTAAATTTCCAAACTGTGTTGCAAGCTCAGCGTTCCATTTATGGAATTAAGAAAGCCATCTATGCAATGGAATAAAAGATTTTGATGCATGTATAAGATTTATAGAACTGTTTAGTTTCACTTAAAATCATGATGAGCCTTATGTTATTCTGAAAGCATAGTAGGTATATATCACTCATAATCTTATTGTCGATGACTTAATTGTCATGGGAAAATCACATTCATGTTACAAGATGTAAAATCATACATTGGTAAATTGCTTGGCTATGAAAGATTTAGAAGAAGTTGCATATATTCTTGGAATCAAGATCTACAGAGATGGATCACGGCGGTTGATTGGATTGTGTCAAAGTGCTTATATTGAGAAAATCTTGAAAATATTTTTCATGGAGAATTCCAAACGTGAAAGTATCCCCATGCAAGAAAAACTCAAATTAAGTAAATCACAAGGTGCTTCAACACCTGCTAAGGTGAAGTGCATGCAGAATGTACCATATGCTTCAACGGTGGGATCTATTATGTATACTGTAAGATGCACTCGCCCTGATGTTGCGTTCGCTCAGAACATAACAAGCCAATTTCAACAGAATCCAGGTGAACTTCATTGGACTGCTGTTAAGAACCTTCTAAACTATCTTCGCAATACTAAATATATGTTTCGCGTTTATAGAGTGATATAAAACGAGTGCTCGGGTTTCTTGCTCAATGATGCTGGATATCTGAAGAAGCTGTGACCTTTAAGTCTAGACTAGATATGTATTGTTTCTAAATAGAGGTGTTGTTGTCTAGAAGTTTATCAAAGCAGTGCATCTCGTACTTCATCAGCAGAAGCTGAGTATATACCTGCTTCAGATGCTTCTAAGGAGGCGGTATGAGTTAGGAAGTTTATTTTTGGGTTGGGTGTTGTTCCCATAATTGAAGAACCCATAAAGATGTATTGTGACAATACTAGATCCATTACTATAGCAAATGAATCAGGAATCACTAAAGGTGCTAGACATTATCGTGCCAAAGTTCACTACCTTTGTGAAGTTATAGAATTTGGCGACGTTAAAAGAGAAAAAGTTCACACAGATGATAACTTGGCTGATCCGTTTACTAAAGCTTTGGCTTTTCCTAAGCATTCAGAACATACTAAGAATATAGGAATGCTTCCAGCTAGTAGTCTCATGTAAATCTGTGTTTTTCATTAGTATTTGAATAATTAAGATTGTAAGACAATTTTTACTTTCTAATGAATAAAGATACTTGGTATTTGTTTTTATACATATAATATTTGTTATCATATATTTGCATGTTTAATCCTTGAATGATTTTACCACTCTAAATATGTTAATTTTTGGTTAACCATTATGGGAATTGTTTACTTAAGGCAATGTGAGTGTTGGTTGTATTATTTAAATACATGGATGGTTCCCACCAAACTCATATGTTATTCATAATGGATGCATATTAGACACCCTAACTTTTGTATGTTTACTTTTGGATCCTTGTCATGAGTAAGATATCAAAATGGTTAAATAAGTCATCTTTAGACTTGAGATGCAAACAAGTTCTGCATGTGTGGATATCTTTTTTTAATTATAAGTCAAACGCTATCCTGAATAAGGTAGTTATAAAGGCTATTCTTAAAAGTGAGTGTGAGAATCGTCCAACACACTTATATAGTCGCTCAAAATGATCTTTGTTCCATCAACTTTGATTGTGCATAATAATACCATAGGCCCTCTCCAAAATTAATCAGATAATTGTATAGCCGTACCCAAAGGGTAATTCAAGATGATTCTTGATTACATTTGGTATATCTGAATTAAATTTGATAATGAGAAACTAAATCGTTAAACTATATGGAATGAGTTAGGATCCATATCCATGGTTTAACGGTATCTGAACAAAGGGATGATAATGGCAAGTAATACATAACCATTGAGCTGAGATTGTTCATGAAACTTTATCTCAAGTATTTCTAATTTATGACAATAGAGTGTTGCTAGACGTTTCTATTGTTGGTATAAATGCAGTCTGCTACTACAACTCCCAAGTGGGAGCTGTTGGAATATGTGAGTTGGATCCGCATGTTATGCAATTAAAAATGCGTGAGCATATTGGGAGCACACACGTTAAGACATATAGAATGCATTTATTCTTAAATATACTTCACGAATATATTTAAATAGTGGGTATAGTTTATAACTCACTTAATGGTTATTTGAATATGTAAACAAAGGGACTAAATTGACACAAAACTCAAAACATAGGGACCTCTGGCAACCGACCTACATGTGGTTTAATTGAGAAGAGTTTAGGCCGGATTAAGAAAGAAGAAAAGGGTTTAGGATAATGATTGAATTAATGTTTCCTTGTTCAACAAGGACTAGGGTATGGTGCCTATATAAACACTCACACCCTAGCTCATTATTCATTCATTCTAAACCCTAAAATCATCCAACAAAGTTTTGGTGCTCTCCTTATTCTCCCAACCGATTTAGATAAAACACTAAAAGGGTTTTTTGATTTTCAGTACTCCAGACTTTACTTGTTCGATTTTTGGTAAAGTCTTAAAGGGTTCTTTTGTGCGATTTGAGCTCCCACAAAGCTCGAACTTGATTCAAGGAAGTTTATAGGTTCGGTTTACATTGTTCTCCAAGTTGACAACAGGTTGAAGCCACGAGGGTTTTTGCGTTTGTTCTTTGGTTTTCTGGTCCACCGATTTTAGCTAAACTCCTTATCGAGGGTTAATAGACGATTTTTGGTTCAATTTAGGGGAATACAAGGTTCGTTGAAATCTCGGTTTCTCATAGTAAACAAAACGGTCTTAGACTAGGTGTTTATGTGACGTAAGTAAAGACTGTGCACCATTTGGTGTATTCGTTTGACTTGTTGTGTGAGCAACTGTAGAGGTGACAACTATTCACTTAAAGTTTCTATAGACAAGATTTCTAGTTGTTTGCGTTTAATAGTACAATTTCTAACTCAAAAGGTCTAGTGTTTCCTTTTACTGTATTGTTGTTCTATTAATTCTTATGACTCTATCAAAACTATTTGTGCGATCGTAGTTTTGATTACTCAATCATAGTATCTGTTTATAGATCTTCACAGTATTGATTTATGAAAACTTATATATCTAAAAGGATTTTAATATTAAATGAATTGACTAAAATCTCGAAGTCTATACTGTATCGCATCAAGAAGTTAATAAGTGAACATCACTTGTTATCTTGATAACATAGGTTTTTACTTACTAAAATGTTTCACAATAACATCAAAAGGACTAATAATCTAATATATGATCGCAAGTGAATAGATTAGGTTACCAACTGTAGAACAAGGCATGTTATGGTATGAAACCTTTAATTAACGCTCCTTGAGGCTATAACACATACAACACAAACTAGTCGTCTTCATTTGTCTCCAGTATACGACACCACGTTTTGCCAATGATACACTAAAATGTATGTGTCTATTGATATCTTATATATAGAGAGATTCCATGATTTCTTACAAAGGAAGTTTAAAGGTCACCCATATAAGAATATAATACAAGTAATTCTTTTTAATAGATTTAAATAATTCATTTTTAGTTACTTTATCTTCTTAAGGTGATCTCTTTGGGCTTCTCTACAAAATTCTATACCATCTTTTGAAGAATTTCTCCAGATCTCGTGCATTTAAGAGTCCCTTTTGGTTTTATTATTTATTCCACTTTGCGTGTTCATCGCAAATCGCAGAAGTAATCACCCAATCTAATCTTCTACCCTTATTTGCTGATTGTACCAATAACACAAACATATCGTGTTCGAACGTCATCATAATTTAATATACTAGAACCACAAGATGCCCTTACCGCGCTGACAGATTGAGAGGTTAAGATGTCATATTCTACTCTGAATGATTAATCATACATCTTTCTTAATTCTGAACTCTTCTTCTGTAATACTTTGCCCACCACTCATAAAGGCATAAACTATATAGTTGCTAACATGTTCATTATTAATCTCTCCTCTTCTTTGTCACTTTATCTAATTAATAAGGGATCATAATAAATATTTTGACATATCTTTTTGTATACTTGTCCACTTTAAACTCCACTATAGCTACACTTTCTAATGCACACTCAAGCCTTCTATCTCATTCCAAAATATCACACACACCTTCTAAGCAGCACGCTCAATAGACATAAAAATTAGGAGACTTTGTGCGATGTAGGAACTTTCTCTGCATTCGATCTTTTGCACAGTTTGTAAATTAAAAATGTGAAACTGAGCAGTAAGTATATAATAATTCACACATTTTCAACTTGCTGTAGTGATTATGCAATGTATAATGCAGGTGTAATCTATCTTTTATAATAGCATCAATGTAAGTGTTTCCACACAATTGGATAATACGATTTAAGTTAACGCAATTTCTGAGAGAATTATCATCAATTTTGTACGGTCACGTCTTTCAATGTCAAGGTATGCTCGTTGACGGATGTAAGGAATACTAAGGATAAGCGAACTTGTTGGAATAGACGTAGAATCACCACTAATTGAGGATCTCTATATCCTCACTTTTGGTACATAGTCTCCAAGAAACAGGGGCGACTTCATTTGAACATTATTATAATTAAATTCATGTATGTGAATTTTAAGTAGATCGCAAACCTCTTGACAATAATTTCCATGTCCATGTCTTTCTGATGACCGACTCACATTGTAGAACATCGACAAAGTGATTAAGGTGTCAAATGTTATCACATTGGGCAACCATCTTAGAGATGAAGATCGTACTCCTTTTGATTTGATTTTGATCATGTACTTTCGTCATACATAACATTGTAAGCTTAATCCGTAACGCTAATCGGGTTCATCCAAATCGTTGTATAGCTATTTGAACTCAAGAGTCACTTAAGAAATATAGATAACGCCTCTTGGAGTTTGCAATTCCTCAACTATAGCATACTTTACAAATATATAAGTGATAGAGAATAAACAGTATGATCTCGTTCGTAATCAATTTTGTTTATAGATTCTAATATATTCGCAGTATTCTTTTAATTATGTATTGTCTAGTATACATTTTTATAATCTTTAGAATGTGCAGTCAGTAGTAACTCATTCACACACTTAGATATACCAAAGTCAGTAGATTGAAATAACATGAAGAATAAACTATCTCTCTCTTTACTATTTCGGCTATGTATTTAGTTAATATAAATATGTATAGCTCACGATACAAAACACTTCCGGTTTATTGTCTATAAAATTAGTAGATAACTTGCCTAAAAAATTATACGCTATAGCTCTAGGTTAAGCAAACGCTGCTTAATAAACTAGGCTAGCATAGTAAATACAACTTGATATCCAATTAACTTTGGCTTAAAGTATTTTCAATTATCACTTACTAAGCACTACTATTCAAAGCAACTGTAAGTACTAAAACTGGCCTGAGCATTTAACGCACTATTCTAGTGATAGAATGTACAGTACTTCATACATTGATTTCATGGTTAAGAACATCACACTACATCTCTCACTTTAGTAAGCATTAGTCGATATCAATGGTTAATGGGTAAGTTATTATACGTCATACTTGGCAAGAACTCTAAACAAGCCTTTTCATTTAACCAGTGCAAACGATTCACTAATCCATATAAGCAGCATATAGAACTCAACCTTTCAGATTGAATAAGGCTCATTGATTGAAGTATTTTTGTATGTTGTTGTACTCCCTTTGGCAGTTTAGTGAGAACAGTGTCACGCAAGCTCGCGTGATGCAGTGTACAGTACTCTTGTAACACAGCTGTTTAAGGATATTTTTTCCATTAAGGTTCCAGACGCCGACCTTTTTAGTGTCTATCCAAATGTCATGTCTATTAGAACTCCGTCTCATCTAAAATTTAGCTCATTCAATTCCCCTTAAAAACACGACGAGCTATCGTGTTTAGTGTATACTATTAACAATTGATTGTTATCGAACCGCATCATGAAGCTCTCTGTTGTTCTACTCTTCGACCAACTTGAATGGTCTGTTTCTTTAGATCGCTTGACACAACTACACATTGCATTTCCAATTATTGATTATCAATTAGAGGTTTGACAAAACCTTAATGTTACCGAATTGTGACTAGTACCCCATAAGAAAAAAAAAATCACTTAAAACTTCTTTTGTCATAAATGACCTACAACATATCAAACTAACTTTGTAGTTTCCTAGATCATAGAGCATTCGTGGCTTCTTGATACAAAATTGTCGGAGTGTTAATAAACTAAGCATCGTTTAAAGCTCTCAGTTTGACTTAGAAATTATATGCTAGGGTTAAACGAAACAAAATATTAACTAATGAATTAAATATGTTTGCATAGCGGAAATTAATTAATAGTAACTGCAATGTTACTTTGAAGAAGGTTTTATTACTAAATGTTTCCACCAAGCCTCAAATCTCATAGTTCTGTATAGATCTGTTACCACTGTATCAAGGATTAAGGAAATCCTTAAATTACCTTGTCGGCTACACAACATTAATCATAGACGTCTACATTGATCCAGTGTACACACACACGTTTTTCAGGATACCTAAAATATGTGTCTTATGATCTCTTTATATAGAGAGATCATGACTTTCAATGGAAGTTAACATTAATAGGATATAAACTAGTTAATGCTTTATAACATTAGAATATCTTCAGTTATTTTTATCTTCTTATGGAGATCTTCTGGTATCTTCAAAATCTTCCATCTTTTTAAGAATTCCATCTTTGCATTTAAGTCCTTTTGTTTCATTCTTTTATTCACTTTGTCTCATCAAATCAAGAATCCTAACATTAGATCCATCAGCCGCGTACTCGTAGTAAACGTTTGGAATATGGTAGTTGAATCCGCATGTTATACGATTAGAAATACATGAGCCTATTGGGGGCACACACGTTAATACACGAAGAAATACAGTTTTATATAGAATTTCACAGTAATAAACTATTTATAATTGCGTTAATTACGTTACTTGTATAACTAATTTAACGGATACTTTAAATATAAAACCAAGGGACTAAACCGGACAAAACCCGAACCACAAGGAAGGCCTTGTTTGGCCGACTCCCTAGATGCTTCTAGAGGGGTGTTTGGCCGGCTATAGGAGAGGAAAAAGGAAGGAGGAGATTTGTGATAAATATAGAAAAGATACTTATCTTGTTCCAAAAGCTTTAGGGTTGGGTGCCTATATAAACCCCCACCCTAAACCTCATTCATCATTCATCACAAACCCTAAACACCTAGAAATCGGTGCTCCCTCCTCCTCCCTTAAATCGACTGAATTTCCCTTTTATGGGATTTCGGTTCTTCCCTAAAATCCCAACTGAAACCCTAAAACTCTTCTAGGGTTTTCGGTTCTTCCACTTCAAACCAAATCGACCCAAAACGCTTTAGGGTTTTTGGTTTATTCATCCTCCTTGCTTGACGATTATAGATCTACACGTGGTGTTAGTTTTGGTGTTCCTCCTAGCTCGACGCAACACATAACCCTTTCAAGGGTTTACGGTTTGAAGGTTACAAGAATTAGGGTTTTGGTACAAACCCTAATTAGGGTTTTTGCTTGGTCCGATTAGCTCAAGAACACACAAGGGTGTGTTTGGTAATCGGTTTAACACAAGGTGGTGTTTGGTTCCTGAAGTCAAGTCTAGACAGCTTGGCGTATTCCGTTAACGTGATTGTGTGAGCAACCGTAGAGGTGGTAACTTAATCACTAAGTTTTCAAGATCAAGATTCTCGTTTATTGATTTTTATCATTAAACATAAAGGTTAGTAAATTACTTGTTTAATTTATATGTGTTAATCTATATGTTAAAACTAGATCCATCCGTTGCGTACTCGTAGTTAATTGGTTACCTAGTTTGTTAAATCCCAACAAGTATATCATTGAAGTTATATTACAGTAGTTTTTATACGATGATGTATATTTTTTACTATCATATATGTAAAGTTCAATAAAGATCATCTTTTTATCATAGATCCAATGACTCAATCTCAACCCTTCATTTTTTCATCAAATTAAATAAAACTCACTTTCCATCTATTTAAAAAAAATTAAATATCTCACAAACCGTTAATTGTTACGTAAAATAAAACATACCATTGCAACGAGAATTAAATCATCTTTCTATAGAGGGGCACTTTGATATACTTTCGACGAACTTTTTTTTCAATTTTATTTTTCAATCACGTCTAGAAAGATCACATGTGATTCTGTAAAATAATATGTGATTTGTATCACAAATCATATGTGATTTTATTAAATCACATGTGATTCTGATACAAATCATATATGATTTTTTTCAGACGTGGCTGAAAAAAAAAATCAAAAAGATAGTTCGTCTCGTCGAAAGATATCAAAGTGCCCCCTATAACGAAAATGATTTTAATTCTCGTCACGATGGTTGTATTTTAGTCGTTTGACGATTTACCGTTTGCAAGGTATTTTAATTTTAAAAAGAGGTGGAAAATGTATTTTTTTTAATGTTATTAAAAATGTGTAGCCTATGGGATTGGTACATTGAATCATGATAAATATATATATGTATATTGATCTTATCAGCATATCTATCTATGCTTACGTTCTATTTATCTAGAATGTTTCTCCATTGGCCCGTTTAGATGTAGAAGTTCTCTCCCTAAAAATCGTAGGTTGTCACTTTTCGAACAGTACCAAAACTCAAAAAGTGCAGGTTAATGCTTGAATTAAAGCTATGCACCCATACCACTTTTCTTTATTTTTTTATTGTCACTTGCAATCTAATTTACCCTTTCAAAACATTAAATGCTTTTACTTTTCAATAATTCACATGATGCTTTATTTATCACATTATTCAAACAAGGGGAATATCACAGAATGTTTTTGTTTTTTAAAGTATATAAGACTACTTTAAAGTTTGTGTTTAATAGACTATCTTATAATAAAATATTTAAATCCACATAATGTTAGACAAAGACATGTATACTCATACTTATGAACATCAAGTTATGGAAGATAAATACATTATATATTTATTAAAGTTGTATGTTGACCAATATTTCTTATTGCAACGCAAAAAAGGTTGCATGCTTTTCCATCCTATCTTATGTTTAGGATTTTCAACTTTATAACTTTTGAGTTCACTCTGAAGGGTAAAAATATATAATTCAGTGATTTGTTTTGTAATATCTTGATTCATGACAAAAGATTAAATAACAGAAAGATAGGATTTTGTGATGAATTACAAATGATCACACGAAACAACCAATATTTACAACAACACCAAAAAAAAAAACCAATAAAAATTACCTTGAATTATGGAATTGCTATAGATTCATGTGGCAAGTTTTTAGTTTAGGTTATCTTTAAACAATCAAACTCGTACTAATACAGAGACATGAGTTTGTTTGTGTCTTCACTTAAAACCAAAAACTAGCCATCTAATTTGAAGTTTTTTTTCTTTCTAAACCGAACTATATGCGTTATCCAAAGGGCCAAACTGATTTGTCTGGTTTTGTTAAGTTTGCTGTATTTATGATTGAATCTATACGTAAGCATGCCATAGACAATACTCCTTCCGTCCTAAAATAAGTATCCGGTTTGATTTTTCACAGTCAAATTGGTTCAACTTTAACTTTAAATATATATATTTTGTTATATAATACTTGAAGAAAATTATACGAATGAAAATACACTTAAAACTTAATCCATTCATATATTTTGCATCAAGTATTATATAACAAAAACAAAAACAGTCAAGGTCAAAGTTAAACCAATTTGACTGCACACTTATTTTAAAACGAATATAGTAAAACATTACTAATATCAAACAAAAAAAAGTGCAACGTACCTAATTGTTTCTAAAAAAATAATCTAAAGGCTTCTTTCCTTTGTTTTGTGGGGGCTGGGTACAAAATGATACATGCCTTTTTGGTAGGGTGAGTCACTTCTTTCTTTCTAACAGATCATGTGCTTCGATCTATGGTTGAGTTCTTGGTGTGGTTTGGGCCCAAATACTGAAATTTACTTACAAAATGATAGGTGGATTTAGTACATCATCATGTATCGATTATCTTAACTTAAACACATACTTTTTTAGTTGAATATTTAATTTAGGATACAAAATGCATTAAAAAAACTGAGATTGAGTTGTCTATGTCGTTGAAAATTACAAGTGGAAAGCCACCTTTTGCCATCACAGAGTTGGATTATCAAGAGATGTGAATTGTACCATTAACTATGGAAATGGTGGTCATATGGCAATGACATTCCCACTTCTACAATCCCCACCCCATCCCCACAAGCACATGTTCATTTCTTCTTAACAATACATAATGGTCCAAGAAGTCTCAAGTCTTCCAATCAACACTTTGGAAAATTTTAAAGTCGTAGTTTTTTGTCCTTGTCCCGAACTAATTTTCTCATCAGATACTTTAGTTAACTTCTAACTGATCGAACACATGCTATACAAAAAAGAATAACACTACTTAGATGCATATATTCAAAACATTTGTTTTTACGAAATACTAGCTTTATCTAAATTTCGAAGAAACGATAAACCAGTAGGGATTATTGAACTTTGTGTTCTTGTTCACTTGGGTTACTCAACAATTTTTATTCATGTTAGTTACTAAACATAGAAAACGCGATATTAAACACGATTTTTATTCATGTTAGTTACTCAACAATTTTTATTCATGTTAGTAACCCAAGTGTTCTTGTTCACTTGGGTTACTCAACAATTGTAGGGTTCATGTGTTGTAGGTTGTAGTAACTAGTAAGTGTTGATGTATGTTGGTGTAGTTTAACTGTTTTAATGTTCTATATATGTATCCTATGATGAATCAATGAATTACATCAAATTTTGGTATTTGTGTGTTGTGTATAGCTTGTATATTTGTGCAATAGACAACCATTACAGGGTAACATTTGTTTGTGTATTTGTGTAAAGGGTAACAGACAACCATTACAGTCTAACAGACAAAAATATAAAAAGTAACCAAAGATTGCATTACCAATACAGTCAAACAGACAACAATCTAAAACAAAGGAATAAACAAGTTGCATTACCAAAACATGTGGGGTGCAGTTTCATTGTTTATCATAAGTTCTAGGACCACCAAAAGATTAAAGTATCATAGACTGCATACAGTACAGGACCACCAAAAGATTAAAGTTTCATTACAACTTGACCACACTTGGTAAAAGCAACAAAGGATAGAAATCATTCAGATTCAGACACATCAAAGGCTTTATCAGGTGTTGAACCTGTACCTTGAGCATCAAATTTGAAGTTTTTTCCTTGAAGTTTAGCTATCCTCTCTGATCTTCCTCTATTCTTGACATAGATCCTGAATGGTTCTGGTTCTTCTTGCCTTAGCCTTTTAGATTTCCTCCTTGGTGTTGCAGCAAATTTTGAATTGGTTCCTTCCTGAATAGCTTTACCTTTGTTCTTGTCTTGTGCACTTGCAGTAACATCAGCATCACTTGCAGTAACTTGATCATCACCTACTTGCTCTTCTGTTGACTGTGTTGGATGCGATGGATCATTGGTGACAGATTCTTGAGTAAAAGCATTGAACTTGACTGAGGTATTTTTTCTGTTGTAAGCATCAACATCCATGCTTTCATCATCAGTCCAGTTGTTAGGATTGTAATAATCATTCCTTTCCTCCCATTCTCTTTCTTCTCTGTTCTGTCTTTCTCTTTCCTTATCCATTTGTTCTTGCATATGTTGTTGTTCCATTGCTTCTTGAAAAGCCTCTTCATCTAACTTTTCTTGATATTCCCTCTCTTGTTGTATCCTCTTATCCTCTTCTGCATCCAACAAATCTTGCATATAATCATGTTCCAAGTTCTCTCTGATCTCATCCTCATCCATTAACTGTAAAGCATCTAATTTTTGTGTATCAGTGTATGTATGTACAATTTTTATGTAAACAAAATAAATTCACAAATTAAATTGAAATTACAT
>BQNB010144726.1:0-16816 GCA_026074375.1 Tanacetum coccineum
AAACCCTCAAAATGTAAATACATAGAGACTCACATAATATATACTAAGTAGCCCGCTAGTTAACTAAATTCAACAACTAGAAATAAGCACCATCATACTTTCGTTTATATCAAAACCATGACAATTAATAGCCATTAATTAAATTTAATAGTTACGAATTCAAACAAAGCTATTTACATAGACCCAAAATCAAATAATCAAAATACATCAACAACTAATTAAAAAGTTTAAAGATAAAACCCTAGATCTGAAAGCAACACGATTGCAAAAACTAAAATCGAAACCTTAGATCCAAAATGGTGCGCCCAGATGGTGGATGATGGAAGATGGCGACATGGTATGGTGGCGTCTGAAATGGGGCATGACCATATGGTAGGAAGTACATGAGTGGGTACTTGATTTTGGGGTTGAATGAAAAATTGAAAAGAAAAGTGGTAACATAAAGAGAGATGAGCGGGTGCTTATCCAAATAAAGTGATAACATAAAGAGGGGAAAAAATTGGGTTTTGATTTTGGGGAAATTATTAGCAGGAAGAATGAGAGGGATAAAGAAGAGCCAAAATGTTGGTATCAATGAGGTGTTAGTCAGGTGAGGTCGGGTCGGGTCGGGTCGGGTCGGTCAACGTTGGGTCAATGGTTGAAATTTTATATTGGAACGTGGCTTTATTTGAATTCGGGTTACTCGAGTTCGGGTTAATTCGAGTCGGGTCAACTCGGTATGGGTCGATTCGGGTTCGGGTCAACCGAATTTGAGTGAAATGCAAAATAAAACCTTTTTATTCTCTTTTAAATATAAAATGTATAAAATTAATTTATTTAAAAATCTTATTCGGATCAATAAGGTCGATCCGAACCTGAGTTAGCCAAAAATTCCATACTCGATACCCGACCCTGTTTAGTAATCGGGTTACTCGGGTTGACCCAAATAACCCGAATAAATTTTTTGACCCGACAACCCGACCCGATTAGGCTCAATCGTGTTCAGGTATGAGTCGGCTCAGGTTTTTCGACACCCCTAGTATCAATAATGTCTTGATTATTTTTATGACCTTCATAATTT
Organism: Tanacetum coccineum; assembly: GCA_026074375.1. Lineage (NCBI taxonomy): Eukaryota > Viridiplantae > Streptophyta > Magnoliopsida > Asterales > Asteraceae > Tanacetum > Tanacetum coccineum. The sequence continues at coordinate 1,061 of BQNB010144726.1, forward strand.
TTATAAAAAAAATTGTGAGAATTAATTAAAATTAATATGTATAGATCATGTCAAACGAATTTGTATCAAAGTTCGTTTATAACAAGATGGATCAAATTCCAATATGTATAACCGGAGGAGTCGAGATGGTATCGTTGTACATGAGATGTTAAATGGATGATCAGTCGAGGTAATATCGTTATACATGAGACGTTAAACGGATGAGTCGATATGATATTTGTATACTTGAGATGTGAAACGGATGAGTCGATATGGTATCGTTGTACATGAGATATTAAACTGATGAGTCGAGGTGATATCGTTATACATGAGAGGTTAAACGGATGAGTCGATATGGTATTAATATACATGAGATGTGAAACGGATGAGTCGATATGGTATCGTTGTACATGAGATGTTAAATTGATGAGTCGATGTGATATCGTTATACATGAGAGGTTAAACGAACGAGTCGAGATGGTATCGTTATACAAAACATGATAAACGAATGAGTCGAGGTGATATCGTTATACATGAGACGTTAAACGGATGAGTCGATATGGTATCGTTTTACAATACATGCTAAACGGACGAGTCGAGGTGATATCGTTATACATGAGATGTAAACGGATGAGTCAAGGTGGTATCGGTATACACGAGATGTTAAACGGATGAGTCGAGATGATATCGTTCTACATTAGATGTTAAACGAATGAGTCAAGATGGTATCGTTATACAACAAATTTGGCGCCAAAAGTTCCCGCCACTTTTTATGGACACCAGAACCTTGTTAGCTCTTATCCTCACAAAATTGGAGCCAAAAGTTCCCATCACAAGCTCTTTTTTTACCATAAAAGCATGTTTTATCCTCACAATCACCAACATATCACACACTCTTATCATCACAACCACCAACATACCTCTTATTAAGAAGAATGTTCCACGTAAAGATTTATTGAGTCGTTCTAGACGAGGAGATGTAGTTCTGCGAGAATCACATCAACCTCACACCCGTGATAAACTATATTATGCATGTTCTTTATCAAAGGTGAACAATTACATGTTTTTTTGTAATATATAAATAGTTTGGTTAGTTGTTAATAATTATTTTTTTTGATCTTTAACAACCTTGGAAAACGATTTAGGATGTAAATTTTATGGGAAGAGGAACGAGCCCGTCTACTGGCCGGTTCTCCTGTAGCTTCAACGACTCTAATTTATTCTCCATGACCTTCAACACCTCCAAGTTATTCTATGGGACCTTCTAAAATGTAGAGTGCTTAAACTGTAAGCTCTTTATTGGAAAGATAAAGATACTACATGCAACATTAGAAATGTATATGCATCTCGAAAACCACATACTTGATTCAACTACACTACTTCACGAGCTTTACAATGACATGGGAGAATTTGGTTTGGAGTAGTTTGTCATTTAGCCATATCATTACTTCTATCCACTCGCCCTATGACCTTTTTTTAGTTGCATCTCTAAAAAGCTACAACATCTTTTTTAGTTTAATATACATAAAATAAGCCACAAGTAAAACATTTGAGTTGTAAAGATTTTGTGTTCAAATGACATTTTGTATTTAATCGTAATAATACCTAGCCAATAAGCGTCCTATAAATTTAGATTTAATAGGATCCATATAGAAAGTGTCATATTGGATTATAATCTAATATGACCAAACAGAAAAAAGGTCCTACAAAATGCAATATAATATGACCTTTATATCAAATGTCCTATTAAGTTATATCGTATTGAGACCATATTAAAAAGGTGTCTTGTAAATTAACTTAATAGGATTCACGTATAAAGTGTCCTATTAAAAGCCATTGTAATAGGACTTAAAATTTAATTCGTCCTATAAAACGTTTTTGCGGACCCCATTCAAAAAAGTGTCCTACATAATGGTCCTAAAAGTCCCCTTTTTTGTAGTGTAGGATTGAGGGTGTATAAATACTCCCATTCCCTAGCTCATTCTACACGTTCAAAAACCCTAAAAAACCAAAAGAAGTTTTGGTTCTCTCTTTCCCCTTCCCAACGATCAAAACAAAACCCTTAAAGGGGTTTGGTGATTTTCGGTTCACCTTATTTACCTTGTTGAGATTTTTGGTAAAACCCACAAAGGGTTTCTTGCTACGAATTATTTTCCCACAAGCTCGATATCAAGCTCAAGCTACTCAAGGTTATTGGTTTACTAGTTCTCATCAAGTGACAACAATCTAAAACCTTTAGGTTTCGTTTTTCTTGTAATTCGGTTCTACCGAATTTGGTGAAAACCCTAACTAGGGTTTTAGGTTTTCGGTTCAAGACAACTAGGTTTTTTATGGATTTTGATTCAAGAAAAGGTACAACACTCGGTGTTTGTAAGACGTGAAGTAAAGACTAGCATCTTGGCGTATTCGTTGGACGTGTTGTGTGAGCAACCGTAGAGGTGACAACTTAGTCACTAAGTTTCCAAGTAAAGATGCTCGTTGTTTGATTTAGGTCATTCAACAAAAGGTTAGTGTTTTTTTATCTTTATACGTATGTTAATCTTTAATGTCAAACTAGATCCATCCGCTGCGTACTCGTAGTAAAAGTGGTTTACTAGTTATAAAATCCCAACAGTGGCATCACGAGTCAACCTTGTTTGGTGTTATGGTTTACACACTTATAAACACACTTGAACTGCATAAGAAACATTTATTTATTGTTTCAATTGAAAATTATGACAAAAATATGCAATTCTTGCCATAAAGAATAAATAAAAACCTAGAATCTTGCAATATTGCTAGTTAATAATAGTTGAAGTCGAATAGATTTAAAATTAATAGTTAATTGAGAGTGGTAAATCTTCTATTATTTTCAATTATCCCGGCCTTAAGACTCACGCAATCATGTTATATGATGGATGTGGCGATCTAGGCACTTGAGCAGAAAACCTAGTGAGAGTCTTTTGGTTCTTCGTTTGAGGAAGACTCATGTGAGACCTCGGGGCATTATGTGATTTACTGCTTTCTGAATAGAGTTTGTCTTCATCTCATCCCCACTTTCTGTCTGTTTTATATGCTTATGTGTTTATACTCCTTGTGACTTATGACTATACACACATAATTATATACTCCTTGTGACCTGTTATGTGTTATGTGCAAAACTTGGTTTTGAACAAATAAATACGGACATTAAACTATAAAACTTGTTTTCTTAGAGAGAGAAAAGTTTTTCTTAAATACATCATCAGTCAATTGTTATAATCGGCTCACCCATCTTGAACAAACTATAAGAGAGGTATAAGGCGGGACTTTCCCTAAAGAAGTCGGGTTTTTAATAAGCTTCGCGCTGACCCGTTTCTCCGCTTCTTTGTGCGTTCAAATGGAGCTACCGAGAAATTTTGACAAAGATGATGTCTAGATTAAAAGTTAACAAATGGTTTTCTTAACTTGTGCTACAAAGATGTTTTGCATGCTTCTTTGTACACGATTTTTACACATATTTTTTATAAAATTTATGTGTATACCCTTATATGAATTTTAAGTCTAATGCCAACCAAAGTAAGAACACGTGCAGTTGGTTTGACCTCTTTGGTCAGACCTTAGGGCCTTTCCGACTCCTGGCAAATTTTTTCATAGGTCAGATCTATGTCAATTTTTGCATGTTCTTTTTTGGTGGACTTAAATTGAGTATGCTTGGTCAGACCTTGGACCCGAGGCATAAGATGAGACTAAACATGCACTTGACATTACTATAAGAGTTACTAATGTCATAAGCCTCATCAAAACTAAGAGTTGCATTTATATATGCAATTAACGCTTGACGCTTACCTCTTGCCCTACTTGTTTACACATTGGTCAGACCTTCAGTAATAAGTGGGAGGTCAAGTTGGATCTTAGTCTTATTAGTAATTAATTGGGTAGTTAATTCTTTTAAGAATTTAATTATCGAAAATACTAATAAATCGAACTTTTTCTGATTGTAGATGACTACCACAGTTGTAAACAATTCGGTTTTCAGGGGTTTCTTTGAGAAACAGAAATTAACTGGACCTAACTTTATTGACTGGTACCGACAACTTCGTATTGTCCTATTAGCCGAAGATAAGTTAAAATATCTAGAGCTCCCAATCCATGTTGCTCTTGTTCTAGCTGTTGCTGGGCAGCAAGTTCCTCCCGAAACTCTTGCAGCTCACGTCGCATAGGTCAAAGGACAAAAGGAAATTGTTGTACTCATGCTTATGACCATGGAACCAGATCTCCAACGGAATCTAGAAAACCTTGGTGCATATGACATGCTTAAGGAGTTGAAAACTCTGTTTTCTAAACAAGCAGAGCAAGAACTTCTTGAAACCGTGAGAGATTTTCACGCTTGTAAGCAAGAAGAAGGATAGTCTGTAAGCTCATATATTCTAAAGATGAAGAGCTATATAGATAATTTGGAGCGTCTAGGTCACCCCATGTCACAAAACCTAGCAGTTAGCCTAATCTTGGTCTCTCTGCGAAAGGAATATGACAGCTTTGTGCAAAACTATAATATGCATAGCATGGGGAAGAAGGTAAATGAGTTGCATGCCATGCTTAAGCTACATGAGCAAACTTTACCAAAGAGAGATGCACCTGCTCTTCATGCTATAAGAGCAGGAAAGGTCCAGAAGAAAAACAAAAACAAGAAACCGCAATTGGCTGCTAGGGGAAACAATAAATGGAAAGGGAAGTTTAAGCTTGCTTATGCTCCTAAACCTAAGATTCCTCCTCTACCCAAGAAGGTAGATCCTGCTAAGGACTCAGTCTGTCATCACTGCGGTGATACATGTCATTGGAAGCGGAACTGTCCCCTATACTTATCCGAGTTGCTAAAGAACAAGAAGCTACCTCAAGGAGCTAGTACTTCAGGTATCTTTACTATATAACTCTTTACTTTTCCTGGTAAATCTTGGGTATACGATACGGGCTGTGGGACTCATATCTGTAATACTACTCAGGGATTCAGGAGAAGTAGGAAGCTGAAGCCAGGAGCTTTGAGTCTGTACATGGGCAATGGTCAACGTGTAGCCGTCGAAGCTATTGGATCTTATGATTTGTGTTTCCCTAGTGGATTAGTTATAGTTTTACACAATTGTCATTATGCTCCTTCTATAACTAGAGGAGTCATTTCAGTTTCTCGTTTATATGACGATGGTTTTATTAACTGTTTTGAGAATGATAATTCAATTTCAGTTTCTAAGAATAATTTGATTTATTTTAATGTCGTATCGAGGGATGGTATCTATGAAATTGTTTTGTCTGATTCTAATACAAATGTTAGTTCTATGTATGCTGTTAGCAATAAAAGAGCCAAGTTAAACTTGGACTCTTCTCTCTTGTGGCACTGTCGTCTTGGACATATTAGCAAGAAACGTATTGAGAAGTTGCAACATGATGGACTTCTTAATTCAATTGACACTAAGTCATTTGAAAATTGCGTTTCATGTTTGTTTGGAAAGATGGCACGAAAACCTTATTCACATCAAGTGAAAAGGGCTAAAGATCTACTTGGACTAATACACACCGATGTATGTGGCCCGTTTAAAATCGTGTCAAGACAAGGAGCTAGCTACTTCGTCACCTTCATTGACGACTTTAGTCGTTATGGTTATATTTACCTGTTGAAACATAAACATGAAGTGTTTGAAACTTTCAAAGTGTTTCAAAAGGAAGTAGAAAACCAACTCGGGAAGACCATAAAATCGATACATTCTGATCGTGGGGGCGAATATATGAGTCAAGAGTTTTTAGATCATTTAAAGGAGCATGGGATAATTGCCCATCGCACTCTTCCTTACACGCCTCAACATAATGGTGTGTTTAAGAGGAGAAATAGAACCCTATTAGATATGGTTTACTCCATGATGAGTCAATCAACTCTTCCAAAGTCCTTTTGGGATTATGCCCTTGAGTCTGCTGCACGCATTCTCAATATGGTTCCAACTAAGAAAGTTGAAAAGACACCATACGAAGTATGGTATAGGAAAGCCCATAAGTTGTTTTACTTAAAAGTCTGGGGTTGTGAGGCACTTATTAAGCGAGATACTCTTACCAAGCCTAACAAGTTAGAGCCCAGATCTATTAAGTGTATCTTTGAAAGATACCCAAAGGAAACAATGGGTTATTCTTTCTACTACCCGCATGAGAACAAAGTATTTGTTGCTTGGAATGCTAAATTCTTTGAGAATAGTCTTATAACTCAAGAAGCAAGTGGGAGTCTATAAGATCTTGAATTAATTTAAGAAGACGATACGCATCCTTCTGAAAACACTAGCTCATATCATGATGAGGATAATCAAGAAATTGATGAACCTCAAAGTGATATCATTCCCATTCGTAGGTCCACTAGGACACGACATGCTCCAAATCAAATGTGCTTAAACATCGAGGCTGGTGAGTATAAGTTGGGGGAACTTAATGAACCCGCTAACTATAAAGCTGCATTGTTGGATCCTGAGTCTGATAAATGGCCAAATGCTATGAATGTGGAAATGCGATACATGAAAGACAACAAAGTTTGGGACTTAGTTGATCTTCCTCCTAACAGAAAAACCATTGGTAGCAAATGGCTCTTCAAAAAGAAGACTAACATGGATGGAGTTGTACACACCTATAAAGCTCGTCTTATGGTGAAGGGCTATACTCAAACCCCTAGGATTGATTATGAGGAAACCTTCTCACCTATAGTGGACATTAGAGCTATTAGGATTCTTATAGCCATAGATGCATTTTATGACTATGAGATTTGGCAAATGGATGTCAAAATTGTCTTCCTTAATTGATATCTCTCTGAATAGGTATACATGGAGCACGGCCACGGAGAAGTTGCATATATTCTTGGAATCAAGATCTACAGAGATAGATCAAAGCGGTTAATTGGTTTGTGTCAAAGTGCTTATATTAAGAAAATCTTGAAAAGATTCTCCATGGAGAATTACAAACGTGGACATATCCCCATGCAAAAAAAACTCAAATTAAAAAAATCAAAAGGTGCTTCAACACCTGCTGAGGTAAAGCGCATGCAGAATGTACCATATGCTTTGGCAGTAGGATCCATTATGTATGTTGTGAGATGCACTCGTCCTGATGTTGCGTTCGCTCGGAACATAACAAGCCGGTTTCAACAGGATCTAGGTGAACTTCACTGGACTGCTGTTAAGAACATTCTAAAGTATCTTTGAAATTTTAAAGATATGTTTCTTGTTTACGGTGGTGATATAAAACGAGAGCTCATAGTTTCTTGCTATACTGATGTTGGATATCTGACAGATGCTAACGACTTGAAGTCTCAGACTGGATATGTATTCATTTTAAATGAAGGTGTTGTTGACTGGAAGAGTACAAAGCAACGCATCTTTGCAACTTCATCTGCAGAAGCTGAGTATATAGCTGCTTTAGATACTTTTAAGGAGGAGGTTTGGGTTAGAAAATTCATTTAGGAGCTTGGAGTGGTACCCATAATTGAAGAATCCATAAAGATGTATTGTGACAATACTAGAGCCATTACTATAGCTGATGAATCAGGAATCACTAAAGGTGCTAGATATTATCGTGCCAAAGTTCACTGTCTGCGTGAGGTGATAGAGTATGGCGACGTTAAGCTAGAAAAAGTTCACATATATGATAACTTAGCTGATCCTTTTACAAAAGCTTTGGCTTTTCCTAAGCATTCAAAACATACTAAGAATATAGGAATGCTTCCAGCTAGTAATCTTATGTAAATGTATGTTTTTCATTAGTATTTGGATAATTGGGATTGTAAAATAATTTTTATTTTCTGATGAATAAAGATACTTGGTATTTGTTTTCATTCATATATTAATTGTTATCCTATATTTGCATGTTTAAATCCTTAAATGATTTTATCAATCTAAATATGTCCATTGTCGGTTAACAATATAGGAATATTATTATGTAAGGCAAATGTGAGTGTTGGCTGTATTTTAAAATACATGGATGGTTCCCACCAAACTCGTATGTTATTCAGAAGGGTTGCATATTGGACTCCCCAACATTCAAGCATTTACTTTTGGATCCTTATCATGAGTAATATGTCGAAAATGGTTAAATAATTCATCCTTAGACTTGAGATACAAACAAGTTCTGCATGTGTGGATATCACTTTTTAAGTATAAGTCAAACGCTATCCTGAATAAGGTAGTTATAAAGGCTATTCTTGGAAATGATGTGAAGCAGCATCTACAACACTTGTAGTCAACAAAGAATTTGTTCCTCCACTTGATAAGTGCAGTATGATACCATGGGCCATCTCTAGAATTAATCAGATAATTGCATGGTTGTGCCCAAAGTGTAATTCAAGATGATTCTTGATTACATTTGGTAAATCTAAATTAAAGTTAATAATGAGAATCTAAATGGTTAAACTATATGGAATGAGTTAGGATCCATATCCATGGTTTAATGGTATCTGTAACAAAGAGATGATATTAGCAAGAAATACATAACCATTATACTAAGAATATTCTTGGAACTTTATCTCAGGTATTTCTAGTTTAAATAACAAATGGAGTGTTGCTAGACGTTTCCATTGTTAATATAAACGCCGTCTGCTACTCCAACTCCCAAATGGGAGCTGTTGGAATGTGGTAGTTGGATCCGTGGTTTATACGACTAGAGATACATGAGCCTATTGGGGGCACACACATTAAACACATAGAATGCGTTTATTATCTAAATATACTTCACGTAATATATTTAAATAGCTGTTATAGTTTATAACTAACTAACTAACGATTATTTAAATATGTAAACCAAGAGACTAAATCAACAATATCTAAACCACAGGGGGCCTATGGGGGGCCGGCCATATGTTTAAGAGAGGAGGTGTTTGTAACGATTTAGGATAGAGGAAAAAGGAAACTTTGAGCTTTTCTTGTTCTACAAGGAATAGGAAGAAGGTGTATATATACCCCCACATCTAAGCTCAATACATACGTTTTCCATAACCCTAAAACCTAAAGATAGTGTTTGGTTTTTCCTCCCCTTTCCTAAACGATTGAACCAAACCCTAAAGGGTTTTGGAGATTTTCGGTTCTTCCCTTTCTCTTGTTTCGATTTTCGGTGAATCCCTAAAAAGGGATCTTGGTGCGAATTGTGTGTGTATACAAGCTTCAAGGTTTTCGGTTTACATAGTTCTCCAAGGTGACAACGTTTGAAACCTCTTAGGGTTTTGATTTCTTGGGTTTTCGGTTCAACCGAAATCGCATAAAACCTTACTAGGGTTTGTTGATTTTCGGTCCTAGTATAACAAAGGTTGTTGGTGGTCTTCGATCCAAGAAAGTACAACACAAGGTGTTTGTGAGACGTAAAGCAAAGACTAGCATCTTGACATGTTCGTTGGATGTGTTGTGTGAGCAACCGTAGAGGTGACAACTTAGTCACTAAGTTTCCAAGTAAAGATTCTCGTCGATTGCTTTTAGTCATTCAACAAAAGGTTAGTGTTTCTATCTTTGTATGTGTGTTAATCTTTAATGTCAAACTAGATATACTCGTAGTAAATATGGTTTACTAGTTATAAAATCCCAACAACCACTTCTTACGTGGCACCTCCTCACCACTCACCATCTGCTTGCCACTACACCAAGGTAGCTCCTCATTGCTCCTCATCCATGCTCTCTTCGGGGAAGTGAGGAAGAAAATGGCAAAACACAAAAATGTATATTATAACTAACTGGGAGTGTGGGTGGGGCCCAAATGAGTAGGTTAAATGTATATTATGAGTGAAAGGGTAATTTGAAGTGGGAGTGTTAAGATGAGGTGTCGCCTGATGAGACTCAAATCAGGAGCAAATGTTAGTTACCATACCTATTGATGTAACATATTTATTGAATCTTTAAAGATCAAGGGAGGCGTTTGATTTCATTTTGATCCAATGGCTAATATCAAAACACCCAATCCCATACCAAGTATTTGGAAAGAAGCATATATGAGGTTGGTCTAGATTTTTTTTCCATATAGATACAGAGAACATGGCTGCAAAAACATGTGCTTATATGAAAATTTTCAAACACATGGTGGTGTTTAGTTGGGAAAAAAATTTCATGTTTTTCCGTTTCTAAATTTCTAGAGAAGGGAATGGTTTTTCTTCTCTAGAGAAGAGTTGAGAATTTTGAAAACATGTTTAGATAGAGTTGTATTTTTCATTTTTAGAAAAATGAAAAGATGTTTAGACGAATCTATTTTTAGTCATTTTTCTTTTCATAGTTAACTTTTTTATACGATTTTAAAACAATAAAACATAACTTACAAATAAAATCAATAAAAATTAACTATAACCATAAGCATAGATTTAATTTGTGGTATGCTAGATATGAACGCTACTAAAACCATAAGCATACAAATTATTTAATGTGCTCATTTTCGCTCGTTATCGCATGTTCTTACACGATTTTCTACGTTTTCATTCGTTTTCGCAAGTTTCGTACGTTTTCACACGTTTTCCCTCGTTTTTGCACGTTTTCGCTCGTTATCACATGTTTTCGCATGTTATTCTACGTTTTCGTTTGTTTTTGCACGTTTTCACTTGTTTTCGCTTGTTTTTGTACGTTTTTGCACGTTTTCGCTCGTTATCGCACGTATAAAACGTATGCAAACGGGAAAAAACTAAAGAAATCATATAAAATGGATGAAAACGTATAATAATGGACGAAAACGTATAAAAACAGACGAGAACATATAAAACGGACAAAACCGTATAAAAACGGACGAAAACGTATAAAACGGACGAAAACGTATAAAAATAGACGAAAATGATCATAAAAGTATAAAATAGACGAAAACAAATAAAAACATATAAAACTGCAGACGAAAATGAACAAAACGATCATAAACGTATAAAATAGACAAAAACAGATAAAAACATATAAAACTGCAGACGAAAATGAACAAAATCTGACAAAAACGTATAAAACATACAAAAACGGACGAAAACGAACGCAAACCTACAAAAAACAGCGAAAACGTGAAAAAAAGGATTAAAGTGTGCAAAAGCGGATTAAAACGTGCGATAAAAATGTACCAAAACGATCAAAAAGCGTATAAAACGGACGAAAGCGGATAAAAACGGACGAAAACCTATAAAATGGGCGAAAACGTGCAAAAACATATTAAAACGTGCAAAAGCGGATAAAACATACAAAAACGATCAAAAATCGTATGAAAACGTATAAAAACAGATAAAAACGAACTAACACGGATTAAATCAGACGAAAACGGGCGAAAAGAGACAAAAACTAGACGAAAACGTACAAAAACGTGTAAAATCGGACGAAAATGGATAAAAACAGACGAAAATGAAAAAAAATGTACAAAAATGTATAATAACGGATAAAAATGTATAAACTAAAATTTGGACCTTTGCCCACCAGATTTTATTTTGTTAGTGAAAAGAAATAGAGAAGGGTAAAATGAGATAATCTGTTTTTCTCTATAAACTTGAAAAATGAGAATTTCCTTTTTTTTTGAAAAATATTAGAAAAAAATGCGACTAAACAGGTTTTCCGTTTTCCATTTTCATATAAAAATTTTCTTGGAAAAATAAGATATTTTCCCCCAACTAAACACTTATCTTAAATATTTTTTCAAAATACTCATTTTGTTAAACTGTTTTTGAAAACACAATGGTCAACAAAAAAAACTCTGATTTTTTGTTAGTTTATGTTTGGGACAGAATTTGGTTTATGAATTCAAAAACATTACAATTTTTAGCCTTGTACTTTTACAATCCCTATTCTCCCCTCGTCTCGCGTGCTATATAAAAACTGATATTTAATATAAAGTTGAGTGTTCTAAAAGTTTTAAGGTTCAAAATGCATCCGGTTTTTGTTTTGTTTTAATTGTCTTAATAATTCAATGTATGCACAATACTGTCATTATTGAAATGTGAAATAGTTATGTATATCTTTGAAATTTGTAATGGTACTGGTAAATATTCTACAGTTTTTAGTAATGCAAGACTAATGTTAGCAATGGGTGTGAAGTTGGCTTGTTTTCTAATTACATTTTGTTGTTTCTAGCCCTGAAGACCTCTGGAGGCCATTTGGATAATTTGGTCCCCTAAAGGACATCTATTTGCCAAGGGATTATTACAGCGGGTTAGCTTGTGTACTCTTCGCAGTCATCATCTTTATTTTAATGCCGGTTAGGTATACACAAGGGTTATTTTATTTTTTCATATAATATTTTGACACGAGGCAACAATGTGTTGTGCCGCTTTACTCACTAAAACCTTTATATTTATTAGCTGATATAGCCTAGCGTTGAGCACTCTATTGTCTTCATTCCGAAAAGATAAAAAATGATTTCTAATTCTCATAACGCTGGCTTACATTTACGATTTAGTCGTGTTATTATGTCTCCAATTAGGTTTTTAAATGGTTGAGATTCAACAGTGAAATTTGGTAAAAGTTTTGAAGGGATCAATTGAGTATTAAGAGTAAGAGCAATCAAGTAATATGAGCAATCAAGTAATATGAGCAATCAAGTAATAAGAGATTAAGAGTTTTGTTCAAGAGTAGTGTGAAGATGTGAAGGAAAAGAGTGATGTCGAGATTTTTCAAGTCTTAAAGAATTTCAAGTCATATTAATAATCAAATTCGAAGGTCAGCAGCTACGAGCTTGCTTTATCTGCTATGACAAACCACCTTTCAAATTACTACTAGTTCTCCGTTTATTTAACTTTACTATCACGGGATGCTTGAAAATCTTGTAGCACTAAAACGGTACTTGATTAATGCTTTTTGAAAATTTCCACGCATATTTCTAGCTCCATCATAACCTTGACCTCTAAGTTGTTTTAGGCTCAAATGATTTTTAGCGAAAAGTTTATCAATGGAAGATTTAAGATATGAAGAAGAAGTCTCTTTCACCTTAATTATACTGACTAAGCTCTTTTAATAGTACATTTTTATTGACATATCGAAAAACAACTGCCATTTGTTCTTTTTTGGTTACATCACTAGACTCGTCAACTAACAATGTAAACACGTCATCGCAAATTTCTTTAAAAATGATTTCAAGTACTTCGACTTCAAAGCAAGTAGCAATTTCTTTATGAATCTTTGGAGACAGTAATTGACAGTTCTTCGATGCCCTTTTTAAGACCGCACCGATATTTGTATCTATATTTTCGATTAACTTTACCAATTCTAAATAGTTTCCTCTATAAAAAGAAGTTACCTTTTCATCATGGCCACATAATGGCAATTCACTATTCAAGTAGTATCTGATATGGTAATCCCTCATCTCTTGTTCAGTTCGCCTATTAAATGCAACGGCAACTTATAGGTCTTAATACATTAGAGCTTCGCATTTTTCTAAGGCTCGATTGTGGAAACTATTAAAATCACCCACATGACGACTAAATCTATCTCTTTTGTTCCAACCATTAAAGCCTTTGGTTATAAATGTCTCATTCCCACCTTGGTGCTCGATATCATCTCTAAATAAGTAACAGCATAAGCAATAGGCTTTGTCTGTCTTTACAGTATACTTTAACTAATTACCATATAAATCAAACCAACTTGGAATAAAACATCTTGATTTGTTCCCGATAATTGTTCTTTTGAAATCATGACCACGTGGTTGACAAGGTTTACTCTCCCAATATTTTCACCTAATGTCTTCTCTTTGATTTACATTATATTGCGAAATTCTTGGTCTATCGATAGGATCCCAAAGAAGATCATTCAAGTCGGTCACATTAATAGGTTGTGTATTAGGCTATTCCAGCATAGGTTCTCCTCTAACATGATTTAGTGTTGATGAATATGGTGTTTTTCTTTTATAGTATGCTTCCATATTTGTAGTATGCTTCCATATAACACAAACAAATCCATTGATTATGAGTTTATTAACCAAAGAAAAGACAAACTAAGAGTAATACAAAATTAAACAAGGCAAAGTAAAAGTTAGACAAACTAAGAGTAATACAAAATTAAACAAGGCAAAGTAAAAGTATGAAACTTAAGTGATGAGCAAATACATTCTTCTATGGATCTCCTATATGATCAATGACCATCCTTAGTTTTATACATACTAAACAAAGCTACTACCATCAGCTTATATGTTATACAAAGTAATAAAGTAATGGGCCAAGGACAAGAACACCATTGTTCTAACTTCTAATACAAAATTAATATGATTTTCCCAATCTATGTATTTTTTAATACAAAGTAACAAACTAACACTAACATAATTTGTAATTTACAACACAATTATGTAATTCACAAAATCAAAATTTAGGTTAGGGACTTGGGGTTATCACTTAGACACTTACCACACTCAAAAGATGCAAATGTTGATCAATGACTTGTGAAAACAAGGAAAAGAACCCGCGCGTTGCAGCGGGGCTAATTTTTTCCCGAATAATTTTTTTTTACGTTTCGGGCGTTTTTTTGGGCGATGCGTTATGGCGGGGCTAATTTTTAATATTTTCTTTTTTTGTATGATTCGGGGAAAAAAATTTGCGTTGGGACGGGCTAATTTTTTCCCGAATATTTTCTTTTTTGGGCCGGTTTTGTAAATTTTTTTACGGGAATTTTTGTGCAAGAAAATCGTAAATAGTTAAAAGGTGAGGGTCCGTTTTGTTTTTTTTTACTTTGGGCAAGATTTTAGGCTATTTTTGGGCTATTTTTTTTTGGCTAATTTTTTCTCGGATATTTCCTTTTTTTGTACGATTCGGGAAAAAAAAATTTGCGTTGGGACGGGTTAATTTTTTCCCGAATATTTTCTTTTTTTGGGACGGTTACTTTGGACCAGATTTTGGGCCAGATTTTATGCGAATTTTAGGCTAGTTTTATGGCCGTTACAGTCGCACTGTAGCGTACTGTAGCAGCCACAGTGCAAAACGACAGTGGATTTGTCGACAAATGTGTATATTAGTAATAATTTTTTTTATATAGCTTATGTGTTGGGCCTCATGTTTAAAGTGTTTTTTTTGCTTTATGGGTTTTTTTTAATATAATGGGTTGTACGTTTGTGACCATATCGATTATTTTAAAGTTATTAGGTATCGAAGATGTTTCCGCGGGTATTGTTTTTATCTGAATAAATCGGAACTTTTGTAATATTTTTTTTCCCTCCTACTTTGTGCATACAAATTTAAAAAAAAAACAAAAACAAAATAATTAAAAAAAAAACTAAAATCGAGCTGGCCCAAAATGAGAGCCCGTTACTGTAGCAAGTGGCCCACAGTCAAAACGACTGCGTATTTGACGCCTAATGTGTATATTAGTAATGCATGGAAAGATTAGTTGAGTTAGTAGCCCGCTTTTAAAGAGAAGAAACTGGGATTTTACATCTATTTAACCAATTAAATATATCACGAGTACGCAGCGGAAAGATCAAAGACGTATGGAACTTATAATTAACAAGGGATTGAAGATGTGTACCTTTTAGCAAGAAGCGTTACACTGCTTTTCGCAATAAACGTTATACCGTCTTCAATATACGCGTGTGTATAACACCACGCAAAACCACCAAGGATTAAAAGAATAACCCCTCTAAGTTTACACACACAATAAGTTCTTAGCAAACAACGTGTATGCTAGTACTAGTAGTGTTTAACCAAACAATCACCATAGATTGTCTTCCTATTGGAGTTCTTGCAGCGTATATATCTTCCTTAATTCCAGGTCGACTCATGCTTTCGGTTACACCACCATCCAAGTTTTCACTGCTTGACATCGTCAATTTGAAGCTGAATGGAATTTCCTTCCATTCTTACTTCGTGATTCTTCTTGGTTAACGAAACTT
>BQNB010144727.1:0-16816 GCA_026074375.1 Tanacetum coccineum
AAAGGATTAAGCTCGGCATCTCTAGAAATTTCCCATTCTCCGGACAAGTGACAGTCTAAGAAGTCTTTCCTAACGTAGTAAGGGGGTTTTGCGCCTATTTCATCTGTGCTAAGTCGGGGTTTATAGGATTCCCTTTTTCCAAGCGTGGTCCAATAAGGTGCCTCCTCCTCACCTAAGTCTATTCCTTTTACACTAAATACTGACCTAGTGATTCCTTTTCCTACCACTATTTTGGCCATCCTACAATCAATAACTGCGCCGGTGGTAGCTAGGAATCCTTTTCCTATAAGTAAAGGGGTCTTGGGGTCCTTTTTCATATCAAGTACATAGAAATCATTTAATAGTTTTAGTTTTCCTATGTGGACTTCTACGTCTTTAACGATCCTGACGGGGTAGGATTTGGTTTCGTCGGCCAATCCAAAGATATGATCAGTCTCCTCTAATAATCCGATGTTAAGCTTTTTGAAGAGGTAAAGTAGGATTATTTTTACGCATGATCCTAGATCAGCTAGTGTGTCGAAAGGTTTTGAGTCCCCTAATCTATAAGGTAGAGTGAATAGCCTAGGGTCTCCCATTTTTGCAAGTGTTTCTCCTTGAACAAATGTTGATCTGTTTTTTCCTAGTTCTAGACTCTCAACGTATTTATCTAATATAGCGTTATAGATTAGGGCGTGGGCTAGGAATTTAAGGACCGGTAGGTTAAGATGCAAATCCTTAAATTCATCTTCAATGGTTGGTTCAGGTTCCTCTGGTTGTTGTGGTTTGATGATTACATCATTAAAATATGCCTTGATAGCGTTGATCGAGGTGGACGGGTGAGATGAACATTAAGTATCGATAATTGGGTAAGAACAAGCAGGAGAAACTGGATGGGTCCCCAGTTTTGGGTTCTTAACCGTATCACTAGGTAGTGTTCCTGTTATTCGATCAGTGATTGCCTTTAACACTGTGTCGATTTTGTTGGTCATCTCGCTTTGGTGTTGTTTGAAATTGGTTTCAAACTTAGATAGTCTAGCATCTTGAGATGCCATGAATTCGGAAACCAATCCTTCTATATTTGATTGATTGGTAAAATTTTAAGGACGGTTGTTGAAGGAACGGTTCGGGATCAAACTGTTGGGTTGGAACCGGTTAGGTGGGTTTGAAAAGTTATTTTGAGAATTTTAAGGTTATCTCCACCTAAAGTTCGGGTGACTTCTCCATGATATGTTGAGTGTCGTGGGGACCACTACAGATTTCACATGGGGTAGTGATTTTGTTTACTTGGGTAGGTTGTGTTGGAGCAAGATGAGCTTCCATCATGCATTGGACTTGATTTTCGAGTTCTATTAGACGGAGGTCGGATGTGCTTGAGACACCTTGTGGCAAAGTGATTGCCTTGACCGGCTTACCAAAATCCCTTGGGTCGTTCCAACTTTCGTTGTCATAGAGGGCGAGGTCCTCTAATACTGCCCAGGATTCTTCGGGGTTGAGGTCACGAAGCTTACCACTGGCCGATTGGTCAATGGTTCGTCTTGTGATGGGATTGACATGGTCATAAAAAATTTGGACTTAGAGCCAAAGGTCTATGCCATGATCAGGGACTTTTTGGAGTAAGTCCTTGAAAAGAGTCCATGCTTCGGATAAAGATTCTCCATGATGTTGTTGGAACATCAGGATATCATTGCGGTGTTTTGTGGTCCTTCCTAGTGGAAAGAATTAAGCAAGGAATCGGGTAGTAAGATCCTCCCATGTGGAGATGGATCCTGCTAGAAGGCGTACAAACTAACTACTAGCTTGATCGCGTAGGGAAAATTGAAATAAACATAAGCGCGTTCTTTCCCTATTTTCACCATCAAGTTCAAGTGAGTCCACAAGTTTAAGGAAATCCTTAAGGTGTTGGTTTGGATCCTCAGACCAAAGTTCGTGGAATGAGCATCCGTTTTGCACCAACCGGATGGTGTCGGATCGAAGAGGTACCACGTTGTTCCCTACGGGGAGCTCAATAGTATTCCTATAGCCCTCATGGCTTGGTTTGAAGTAATCTCCTAGAGTACGAATAGAATTATCATCTCCCATGGTGGTTGACGAGAATGGGTTATGAAATAGATAACACGAAGAAAAGATAGACTACAAGAAAGCTAATATGCGGGAATTAAATCTTACTTGAAAGGATTTAAGCAAGTAGAACTAAGCTAAACTATGATCAAAACCTAACTATTCCCCAGGCGGCGGCGCCAAAAACTTGATGTGCGGTTGTCATAATGACTTCTTTACAAGAAGTTTTACAACTCCCTAGGCAGTGCACCTAATCGTTGTAGTGTAGTATGGGCAAGACTCGGGGTTGTTTATCTTTCACTCGAAGAATAGGTTGGGAAGGCTTGATCATGGTCTAACAGAATTATAAGGGTTGAGGAAAGATTCTTTTTATGTTTTTTTTGTATTTTACGAAAGCAGGTAAAATCATATAATTGAGGGAGTGGTTTAGTTTTAGCTATTAAACTAAATATTAATCTAAACTAAAGGTGATAACGATAAGATAAAAGATTGTGTTTATTTAATCATGTATTACTCCCTAGATTTCTTCTCCTAATGTTGTTGCCTTGTCACACTTGTGACAATCTATGTAATTATTTCCTAAAGCATGAACGAATTACACGAACCCGCCGGCTACTTAGTATGCCGCTAGAGTAACGCACATGCAAGGTAGTATGAAGACTATTACATGGCCCCTAGGAGTTTACTAAGTGAATGTGAAATACATTAAAAGTGGATCAACCATATTAAGGGGCAAGGTAGTATGAAGACTGTTACCCGATGGTATCCTTTCTACACAATCATGTCTCCAGGCTCTATGAGCACAAATATTCAAGAGTCTTGGTGTTGGTTCGTAATATCGTCTGTTTCTTCTCTAAATGAGCCCATGTCTCATGTAATCCATCCAAATGTCTTCCAAATATCTTCTAAATGAGAAATACCTGAAAATGAACGATTAAGTACCTATTTTGGGCATAAACACACGATTTTGAGGGTTAAACGACCCCGAAAAAGTGTATAAAATGACACCTCATCGGCAGAAAATAGTTTATTAGGTGATAACAAAATAGTTAACGAGAAAATCGCATGACAGTTTATAATGTAATAGTATGGAGTTTATGATATGGTAACAAGTAGTTGACAAAATAGTTTATAAATGACGACGAAATAGTTTATAAAAGGCAACGAAATAATTTATAAGATGACAACCAAATGATTTGTAAGATGACATCAAAAAAGTTTACGAGATGGTAGCAAAATGATTTATAAGATGATGGCAAAATAGTTTACAAAATGATAGTGAAATGGTTTATAAGACGGTAACAATTTAAGGAGTGTAACTAACGGAATCGTCATGACACATAAGTTAATAGAGTATTTAAAGACATCCACACAATACAATGAAATTCATTAGGAAAATACTAGTGCAAATCCCTTAGGGGATACGGTCCAAGGAGGCTTCGACTTAGGTCTCACTAGGCAAGGCATGAAAAATCTCTCCTTAAGCATCAGCATTATCTTTGACGACGTTAGAGTTCTCGCGAGCTTTTACCTTCCAAATTCGGTTCACACGGTTCAACTTTAGACAATCACTCTTGTAATGTCCTGGCTTTCCACACTCATATAAGTACCTTAGGTTTCTAATTTGCCACTGGGGCCTCTAAGTCGTTATCGAAATGGGTGTCCTACAATCTCTAGTCATATGGCCAATTCTTTTATAGTTGTTGCACTTCACAATGCATGGCCCAGTGTGGTGCAACTTACACTTGTTGCAGAAAGGTAACTTTTCTACATATCTATTTTTGTTATTTGGTCTAGCAATGCAAGCTCTTAAGACCTTTTGTCGTTTATTTTGTTGTTGGTATTCCTTGCCACCTTGGCTTCCTAACGTACGACCTGATCCATCGAGTCGTGAGCCATGCAGATTTTGCCTCACAAACAACAATAACTTTAATAGCATTAGCGATTCATTGGGTTACAATATGCTTGATCCTCGCGAAACTCATTCCTTGTCTCGTTGTCGTTTTTTCTTCAAAGTCGAACGGAGTAAAGAAAATAAAATAAGTTGAATTTCAAAAGTCATGTTTCCAAAAATGGAATGTTACGAGGTGATGAGTTAAAGTCATGTTTGAATTAATCAACATGTTTCTAGGTGTTGGTTTACAAGATGACGTAGGTGTTTCAATAGTATGGGGCGGGTGTTCCAACCCGTTTTCAAAATCGGATAGTAAGATAATCAGTGGGGTCGACAAACTGTGATAAGTTTCAAGGTTTTGTAAAACCGTGTTATGTAAAGTCATGAAATTTTTTTAAGGACCATCATATAACTCATGATATTTTAGAAATAAACGATACCATTTTTTCACTACAATGTTTTAGAAATACACGAGACCATTGTTTCACTCACGATGTCTTAAAAATACACGTGACCATTGTTTCACTCACAATGTCTTAGAAATACACGAGACCATTGTTTCACTCACAATGTCTTAATTTTTTTTAGTATTTATATAAATAACCTTTATATAAAACGATGTAGCGATGCGGGGGGGAGCGGAGGGGGTGGGGCCGGGGGGGGTGGGGAACAGTGGTGAGGGTGTTGGTGGGGTGGGGCGAGGGTGGAGAGAGTTGGGTGAGAGGTGGGTGTGGGGTGAGTGCATGAGAGGTAAGACGTGTGTGAAATAATCATGACAGAAAATGACGAATGAGTGCAAAACAAATGGCAAAAATAAAGGCGATATAAACATAATTATTATGTAATTAATAGTACTTATATTATTTTAATAATATATATTATATTTATAGCTATAGCATATATATAGGGCAAGGTACAAGCATGTTTATGATAAGGGATATAATCACATAAGGTTCACAATACTGGTTATTAGACAGAACCTAGTTTTATGTAATATTCTGTAAAAATTCAGGTAACAATTTAATCTTATTTTATTCCTATTTTTACCTTTAAGTAAAAATTCTTATTTTTACTATTTACCGATTTGGTAATTTCTGCGTTTTTAGTAAATTTGAACCGCCTTTTAGTTTATTTCTCGTCTACGTGTCTACCGTAGTTCAAATATTTCCATATTTTACCCCGAAGAATTATAATTCTTATTTTTGTAAATTCAACTTTTATTTTTCATCTTGGTTGAACTTTGCTAAAAACCGCACTTCAAGCCTAAACCTTACTTTTCATTTATAACTTTACTTTTATTACTCAAAATCCTACACACAATCCTACACAAAATCCTACGCAAACTGGGATGGTTGATTTCATACCCGGTCGGGCCGCGATTGATGTGCACAACGTAAACGCGATAAGTATATGGCTAAGTGTGCGGCTATTGGATATGGGTTTCTTCCCTTTTCTTTCTCTTCTTTGGGGGAATTAGAGGCAGACGCGGTTACATTGCTGAAGCGGATCCGGAAGTTCTCTATGGCTCCGGACATTGGGGCACGTGCTGCTGCTCATATATTTTTTAGGATCAGTTTCGCTATTGCTAAAGGAGTGGGGGGGCATATAGTACTTCCCACTAACTTTTTGTAAATCTCTTGAAATTCTTAATAAAGTGATTTATAATAATAAATAAAATAATAATAATAATAATAATAATGTATATATGAGCCAAAAGGTCGGCCAAACACAACCTACATAGAATGTATTGACACCTTATTTTTATCTCCTCCATCTCCCTCTAGCTCATAAAAAAACAGTTAAAAAAATTTGCTTCCTCATCCCCCTTGTGTTTGGCAGCCACGAAAACCACACCATCACCACCATCAACAAACCTCTTTCTACTAAATTACTCTCTACAATATCTACACAAAACCTCCATGCAAGGGTTTTAATCAAGATTTTGATTTTAGGGCTTTTCTTTGATTTTTATTGAAGATCAAGACTAAAGGTTTGATTTGCTAGTAGTTGTAGTAAGATTTTGGGTCAAAGAAAAAAGTTTTGGTTAGTGTTTTGGGTTGTAATTTGGTTTGAAGACCATAAGGAACCAAGAAGGGTTCATAGTTTAGTTTTTATCTTGCTGCCTAGTTGTGTTGTAAGTATTCTTGAAACCTTTTATAATGTTATTTTGATATGTTCATGTATATAATTTATTTTCATTATTTTAGAATCCATATGAATGTGTGTGGGGTTAGTCTTGATGTATAAAATTGTTGGAAATAGTTTAGATGATGGAGATAGGTTTTGTGAAGTATTTGTGAAGTATTGGTGAAGTTTGATGGAGTTTTCTTAGGTGTCGAAATAGATAAAATAGTGCAAAAAATTAAAAGTGCGTGTTTAGTGTCGTAAAATTTTTTTTTGTTAATATTAGGCTACAAATTATGTTAGTACATGTCGAGGCGATCGTTTTGATATAAGGATCGCCACGTAACTCTTAAAAACGAAGTTTTTATGGCGATTCAAAGTTTGGAAAATTAATATATAAAAATCTGCACTTTTTGGTAAATAGTAAATTCCTCGCAGACTGTAAATGGGTCGTTTCAGACACCTTCTGACCCGTTTCGGCCTTTGGCCAAACCACGAAAGTTGTCCGAAACGATGTTTTCTAGTAGAATCAAGAGGATTTTGGCGTAAAAGTGCAAAATGAGGGTGATTTGGTTAAAACTCAGTTCTGCGCTTTTATAGAAAATAACAGCACTTATTTTTATAACTAGTAAGCTGATGCAGTTTTCGAGTAAGGTTTCGGGCCTATTCTGGTCCGAACCGGCCTTCGAGTAAAACATAATAGTTGTTCTTGTGACCTTTTTACATAAGACATATAGGTTTTTGGTCTGAAAGTGCTAGACGATAGGAAAACTTTGGAATCAAAGTTGATATTTTTCTAGAAAATAAAGTCATGTGTACATGCTAATTTTTACTAAAAATTGATTTTTGAGCGTTTTTTAGTTCGTTTGAACTCGTGAAACTTTAACGAATATTATTATATGATTAATAAAGTATAAGGGTGCGTTTGGTCGTGGCTAAAAATAGTAAGTTTCGTCTTTTGAACTATATATACATACTTACTACTTGAAATAGAGTGTTTGTTAAAAAATTATCGGTGAATTAGTATTATCGAAATATAAATATTATTACGAGACGATATTAACGTCCTAAAATTCTAAACTTTCCAGAAATGAAAACTTTCCTAAAATATAATCTTTTTAAAAATAAAATCTTTCCAAAAATGGAAATTTCTTAGAAAGATTGCGTAACTTAAATACGAATATCATATTTTTCTTAAAAGCTCGTTTGTACTAATTAAACTTAGGAGTACACACATATGGATTCTACTATACTCTTATTTTTATATATGACTTATGTGTCATTTTATTATATATTTATTTTTCTAATTGCGCACTATTATTTTAGGTCGTTGTTAGGAGTTCTTATCTCCATTCTCTTTGTCGTTGATATCCTATTCTCTTTTGCTATTGTGAGTTAATAGCCCCTTTTTCATTACTCCGTGCTTGTTTTATTAAATTCAGGGGATATTATATGCTGTTTCTACATTTCAGACATAAGTACTTTTGAATTGTATGCTATACATATATTGCCTGATTTTTTTATTATTTGCCTAAGTACCTTTATTGCCACTTAAGTCCCCAATATCATGAACCGTTAGTTATTGGGACTGACAACCCCTCTGGGTATTCAATAATTTGTGCCACGTAAAACGGACACACTTATAATTGAAATAATACTTGGGTGTTTGGCAACATCAACTCTTGGAGAAAAATACGTGGGTGTTTGGACGAACCAACTCTAAGAGAAAAATACATGGATGTCTGGCAACACCAGCTTATCTCTATAAACATATAGTTTATGTTCGGTGTCATTGGCTTTGTTTTATTAATACGTATTTTTTAGGGACAGGTGTGTGTGTCACTTGTCTACATTACTCGAATCTGGTGATCCGCAAAACTGTTTGATCTCAATAACATTTCTCGGTTTACTTAATCAGTGCTTCACGACTAAAACCTATGGATTCACTCAACAATTTTGTTGACTTTTTAGCATGTTTTATCTTAGGTTTTCAGGTATATTTCTCGGAGGGAAGCCGCACCGATATGTATTTCAGAGACTCTTCATTTTTATACATTTGATAAAACTTCCTTTGAAAAATATTGTATTTTGTAAAGAATTTCTATTATTACATTCTATCAAAATTTTATCTAAACATTTTGTCATGTCTAAACACTTGTGTTATTTTGAAACTGTTGGGACCTGTTTGCAAACTCTGATATTTTCTTGTATCGAATGTGAAACTTATTTAAAACGTCTCTTTATGAGGTCGTTTTCTATGACTTGTACTTTGTGCCTTGAAGTCTCACCCTCGGTTACCTTTCCGCTGCTAATCTAATTTTGGAGGTGTGACAGTATATACTACCTGGTTCTTTATAACCTTGGCTCTTGATACCAATCTGTCACACCCCCGAATCGGGTCGCAGCGGGATATAGTAATCCGAGGCCTTCGTGACGTCTAAATACATTACACAAGCTTATAATGACACGAACTCATGGGGATGTTTGAAATGTTAAACCGTTACATTGATGATAAAATAAACTTAGTCTTTACGTAATTCAAAGGTTCAAAAGATAAATGCGGAAGCTTAACAAGGTTTGAAAAATGTTCAACGGTATTTAGATAGTAAAGACAGTTCTTGAAAATTCGGGCCATGCACAGGTCATCACATAGCACATTCAAGTATTCCACAGCTAAGCGCCTGGGAAAACATGCTTAAAACGTCAACAAATAATGTTGGTGAATTCATAAGTTTTGAGTAAATGTACATTGGACTCAAGATTTAATATTGTGTGACTGTTGTAACACTACAACCTCACAAAAGTCTTTACGTTTACTCTAAGCTCATGACACCTGAAGCTAATACAGTTTGTAGCATAAAGTTAATTATACTAAGTTGCTAAGTAGGTATCTAGTTCAAAATACATAGGAGATTCGACATGGTATACATCCGTTTTAATCAGTCCTTAAATTAGGTAAGAATCACCAAACCTGGATGGGGTATATCAATCCCTAATAGATCTATTAATAACATTCGCGCTTACTTACCAGTAAAATCGGTCAAGTAATTAACGGTTCATGATAGTGGCATTTCAGTGAACTATCAAGACTTAGATATTCACGTAAACAAATAAGAGTTTCAATAGGTACTTGTGTCCAATTTTTAAAAGCAAGCAACGTTTCTCAGCTCAAAAGTTGAAATATATTAGCAAAATGGTAAAACGAGGGATATGAACTCACCTTATGTAATTGGTGAGTGAAGGAGATCAATAAATGTAATCAACGTAAGAAAGGTGTAGTCGACGACTCTAACCGCAACCTAAGTAAAAGACGAGCCTTAAGAGCTAGAAAAATACAAAATGATGTATAATTGGTTTGCATAGTTTGACATCATCCATATGCGTGTGTGATCTCGTTTAATTAGTAATACATGCTTTTAATGAAAATAATGTATCCTTAATTAGATCATGTCATTGCATGAAAGAATACCATTTTTGGAAAGTTAATATGTTTAGAAAGTTCAAAAATCCGGGACGTTAATACCGTCCCCTAATAACGGTTAATTCCATTTACCCTAAATGCACTACTAGACTTAAACGTCTACTTTCACTTTCAACCCATTAATACTTATCTCGAAATCAAAACTTACTATATTTAACAATATTCGACGTTTCCAAAATATCGGCCTTAGAAGATCTCTAACGTGCCCTAATAGAATAAAAGTGTTATAATAACTTTCGCTAATGTTTCCACATCCAACGAAAGCCCAAAAATCTCATTTTATAATCCATCGGCTCAAAAGATATGTTTAAAGTGTCTAAAAGTGACTCAACATTTTGATGACCTAAGTCCCTCGTTTTTGAACGTTCAGACTTTAATTGACTCATAGTTGCCTTAAATTAAAACATCATTTGGGACAACTTTCCTGGTTTTAAAAATTTAAGGCCGGTTCGGATATGAAAGAGGTCGATTAACTTTATTTCAAAATCTGTTCATAAGTAAATTA
Organism: Tanacetum coccineum; assembly: GCA_026074375.1. Taxonomy (NCBI): domain Eukaryota; kingdom Viridiplantae; phylum Streptophyta; class Magnoliopsida; order Asterales; family Asteraceae; genus Tanacetum; species Tanacetum coccineum. Next base: position 10,042 of record BQNB010144727.1, read on the forward strand.
AGTTCGTCAAATTTACTAGTTTTGATGACTATTTAAATGTCATATACTTCGTTTTAATCTGATTTCCATGTTCTTTATATCAAAACCTTCTTATGGATACGTACTATCAAAAGCTTAGAGATTTATCTTTTTAATACGTTTTGAAGCCCTCCTAATCCTGCTTACCATTTTCGGACATCAACAAATCTAGTAAACACGACTCTAAGTTCTCCACCACAACTTCTCAAATCCCAATCAAACCTAAACTCCGTTGTCTACCCATTTCACAACAAAAACCATTCTAAAATTCTAACTTAATCCCATCGCCAAATCTTCTCAATACCACTTTTATCGCTTAAACAATAACTACGAAGCTAAAAGTACTCATAAAACGCAAAACTAAGAGTAAAGTTTCAAACTTTATAAAATAGGTTGTACAACTTTGATCATGTTAATGTTTTTGTTTTAAAATAGCCTTAAACATGGATGATATCAAGAATTTAAAGAAAACACGAGTTGGTGAAAGAAAGATTTGTGTAGGAGTTTACACAAATGAAAATGGTGAAATTACTTACTTGATTGCAAGAGAAAAGAGAATAAGGTCTTGAACTTTAACCCAAAGTTAACAAATAAATACCCAAAAATCACCATAGACCTTAGAACTCAAATCGCTAGACCTTGGAACTGGAAAAGAGTGATCAAATGCTAGACCTTGGAACTTAAATCGCTGGAATTTTGGAGGGCAAATCGCTAGACTTATACCTCAAATCGCTGGAATAGAAGTACTCAAATCGTTGGACTTTGGAACTCAAATCGCTGTAATTTTGGAGCTCAAATCGCTGGACCTATAGATTCAAATCGCTAGAACTTAGGTTCAAATTGCTGGACTTAATAGGTCTAATCGTTAGACAGTAGATTCAAATTGCTGGAGAAAACAATCAAATCGCTGGTATTTTTAGATCAAATCGCTAGATAATCAGTCAAATCACTAGACTAACAAAAAAAACCAAACGCATCCAAACACACAAAAACACCTAAAAACCATAATTTTTAACGTTTTTACCTAAAGTTTTTACAAAACAACATATATCTAAGCTATATCTAACATAAAAATCATGACATTAACATTTTTAACATAAAAAATTATGCCACTTTTCTTTTGAAAATATTAGCTTAAAACATACTTTTTGGTAGATTTTTGCAAGTAAAACGCACTCAATCAACACATAATATGCTAGTTAAGGTTTTTGAGAGAAAAGATATAAGCTTTTCCAAATATACACACAAATACACATATAATCCGAATCTTTATAAAGCCCAAAATAAGCTCAAAATAATCTTAACCAACACAACCGCAACACTATTGATCCCAAGATGAAACCATGGCTCTTGATACCAATTATAGAATATAGATTTCACACAAATATAGAATTATAAAAGAGAAGAGAGGTTGGTGGAGGTGTTTGGATAATATTTCTCTTAAGGATAATGAAGGGAGGATTTCACCTTACAAAACACACACTCACACCCTCTCTATGTGTAGAGATGGCTTTATATATAGCCTCTAAGGGCCGACCTTAGGCCTTCTTATGGGCTTCCATGGGCCGGTCATAGACTTTACAATACTTAGACTAACTAACTAGCCTATCAGACTGACTATTACATGGCTTAATATTATCTAACTATTACAAGACTCGTGAGATCAATAATGTTTGTCATTTCATTAAAACTGAATTCCTAATAATCTCTCCTAAGGGACGATCGTTGAGATCTCATTAATGATCATCATTTTTTGAATTCCTAACAACCTACGAGCTCACCAACTTTATGTTGACATTTTCAAGTATTCATTTTTAGGAGATAACAATGATAATGTTTAAGGAGGATAGTGCTCTCAACTAAGTCTAGTGTGACCTAAGATGGAACCCCTTTTGGGTCATTGAATAATTTTCATTTGTCTTTTGCCTATGACTTTTGTTGAATGGTTGATTCTTAAATTCCTATCCCGGGTTGTGGGATTTTATGATTGTATGACTATGTTGTCGTGGTATTGACTATCCACGATACAAGTCTCCACTTGTATCAGGTGTCTTCATGACATATTTATGTTGGATTTTCATTTAGTGAATTCTTTATTTTCTTATATCAATGTGTTGTGACGATCATGTACGTTACATTCTGTGTTTCCGCCTTAGACGAGGTGTGACACATTGGTATCGGAGCCATTGGTTATAGAGAACTATGTGGTTTGACCTAGACTATAACCTAAGTACCCTTATATAGAACACATAATAGGAACTATGTGTGCATTTATGTATATGGTATTGCTCTATGAATTATTAGTACCTACGTAAGATTTCTATGTGCTATTTGAAACACTCGTAGAATACGTTCGCAATAAAGGCATGCATATGTGATGCAAGTATTATGACGCCTGACCAACATGATAATAGTTACATCATATAACATGGATTAATTAGGATCATAGGATGCCTCGAGGAAATTTCTAGAACAATAAGCGTAGTTGAGATAAAATCTTTTAAGTATGATGAACGACGTGATTGGGACAACTTGTGTGTTGATGAGTATGTGTGAGTGGTCGATTAGTACATAATTATTGAGTAATTGATTGGTGCATAAATATTGAGTGGTTGATTGATACATCCTAACAACATTGTTGGATGACTATTTTGATACATCCTAACATTCTTAGCTCCAACTGGGAGTTGAACTCCAACTGGTAGTCGACTTATTGGAAGGCCATTTTTGATACATAAAGCTTAATTTTAGATCTTAATGCATTTTTAGAGCTTAAATCATCCTTTGCTACTCCACAAACACCCTCATCAGTGTTATTGGATTTGGTTTTTGAGCAACCCAAAAATTGAGTCAATTTTTCTAAAACATCGAGCTTTTCAACAATTACAAACTTTTTCATGATAGTTCTTGTTTGATGAGTTGTGAAATTAAGTTAGATTCAAGTTGTTACTTAGCTTAAGGTTTTTGATGAATTTTCTCGAGGATGGGAAAGCCTTGAATGATGTAATTTGGATATTTCTTTACACTTACTGCATTGCTATGCTATTATTTATACGCTATGTCTCTGAATATGCTTTTATTTCAGTCACACTTTAGTCGCATTACGTCATACTATGTCTCTAAGCGTACTTTTATCTCGGTCATATTTTGGTCGCAGCCATGTCACAGACATCGTCCCCCCTGCGCCAACTCTAGCATTAATAGATGTATATGACATTACCTTGTGTATTGCAAGTGACTATTTGGTCATCCACTATGTGGATTAACATCGTTTTTACTGTGGAAACATTTTACTTTAAAAGTTTTGTTCTTGAAAATGTTCGATGAGACGGGTTACATCATTAGTTTCCCTAAGAACAACTCACCTAGGAGTATGGTCACATTAGTTGTTTCATTGTATGACAATGGCCATGGAGGCTTCTTTTGAGATAAAAAGGATTGATAGGAGAATGAGGACCTTATGCTTGTTAATTAGGTTATTTGCGTTGACCAGGATAATAAATTTTGTCTTGACGTTTGTGTTTTGGAGATGGTACTGATTTGGATGAGTTGAAGTCCTTTGGTAACAAAATTTGTGCAAGTAAAATATTCTTTAGAAAAGCTTTTATTACGATGTATGTCTAAACATCAAATTATGTTGAAAATCCAACTCACGTTGGAAAGATGTTTTTATTAAAATATAAATTTCTTTGTATCAGTTCAATTGTGCGTGGCTATTATGATTTCAAATCGTAAAATCTTTATTATATGCTAACTTGGAAAACGTTTCTAATCAAAACTTTTTATGACGTATGTTGAAAGATCAACTTTGTTAAAGATTTACGAAAAATTGTTTTATCGAAATATAAACTTTTTGTATTTGTATCTTTTGCATGATTATTATTATTAAAAATTTAAAACTATTTAATATATTTAGGGTTAACTTTGTATAAAGTTTTACTCAAATAAATGCTACAAACAAATTTCAAAACCATACCTCCAAGAAGGAACACGTGTAACTCATGAACAAATATTGAAAACAACCACTATGCCTCTATACTCTTTGACTTTAGAGTAGATAAGGGTTTCATATCTTACAATTTAGACCATCAAATGGATTGGGATAGAGAAATTTAGGAGATGACTACACAATCGAATTTGCTAGTGGTCATGAAATTAAGGCAAGACATATAATCGTTGGATGTACCTTGAACCTAGTTCATAAGTCATTTAATATCGATCTAATCTTAATTGAGTTGAAGAATTTTGACGTAGTAATAGGAACATATTGGTTAACCGAAGTCCGAGTTAAGGTTGGATGTTTCGAAGAAGTTGTTCGGATACCACTTTGAAATGGAGAAACTCTAGTAGTATACGGAGATAAAACCGGGAGAGAGTTGAAAATCATGTCGGCTATAAAGACGAGTGAGTACTTGGAAAGAGAGTGTTTTGCATTCTTGGCTCACGTGGTGGAAAAGGACTCGAAGGTGAAGTGTATCCAAGACATTCATGTGGTGAGAGATAGTTTCGTAGTATTTCCAGAAGAATTGCATGGACCTCCCTTGCCGAGGCAAATTAAATATCTAATCGACCAAATTCCTAGAGCGGCACCTGTAGCAAGGGCTCCATATCGCTTAGCACCGTCGGAGATGCAAGAACTATCAAGACAACTCAAGAAGCATGAGAAGAATTACACGACACAAGACTTGGAGCTAGGAGCTATAGTTTTTGCGTTGAAGATTTGGAGACATTGTCTCTATGGTACGAAGTGCATGGCATTTACCGATCATCAGAGCCTTCAGCACATCCTAGACTAGAAAATGCTCAATATGAGATAGAGGATGGGCAGAACTGCTAAGCGACTACGATTGCGAATTCAAGTACCATCATGGTAAAGCAAACGTTGTAGTAGATGCTTTGAGTAGGAAAGAAAGATTGAGACCTTCACGAGTATGAGTACTGGGAATGCTAGTGCAAGCAAGTTTGAAATCTTGTATACCGGATACTCAAGGCGAAGCAATGAAGGAGGATGTTAGCCTCAAAATATTGAGTCGAACATGAAGTTCATCCATTATGTATGTTAGTCTCGGTCAATCAATTAGTTAACGTTGTAATAGGAAAGTATTGGGAATCTGGCTCGATAATTAAACTAATATTGTATATGTTTCGGGTTTAATCCCAAGCAAGAACCGAGCTCGGATCCTAGTTAAATATCCCGCATGTCACTTTAAGTGTCGGGGTATATATATATATATACATTTTCCACTTTGGAAAAGGTACAGGTTGATTTCATTTTAAATATATTTCTCTATTCTAAATTCTCTCTCAACTATCTCTCTCTTCTTTCTCTCTTTAGAAATCATCTCTCTCTATTTTCTAGTTCGATTCATGGTTGTTATATGAAGTGTATGTGTTAATCGGGATCCTACAATTGGTATCAGAGCAAAGGGTGGATTCATGGTTGATTATTGTGGTTAATAAGCTCAAATTCATGGCTTATTTTGTGTTTAAAAACCCACGGCTCAAAATTTATTTTGGGCTTATTTGTTGGTTAGTCTTGTTGTTTCTTGATCCTACATGTTAAACAAGGAATATTGTTGCCATTCCAAGTGATACACAAGGCTCTAGTTCAATAACAAAGCTTAAAAGGTTCGGATTTCTTTCGTGTTCTTTGTGGAGGTTTGCTTCGTTTTTGAAGATCCACAAAGAAATACATGTTATTGTGTGTTTAATCATCAAATACCCACTTAGTATTGCATGTTCATAGCTTATTTCGTGGATAAAGAGCTCATTTGGTGTATTAATGCTTAATTCGTGCTTATGTTCTTCGTGGTGGGTTGCTTAAAATATTGTATTCAAGGTGGCGGTTTGACAAAAGGTAGGGACAAGATCCGGAATTTTAGGAAAATAGTCAAAGGCGGTTTGATTATATTTAATTAAATATTGGCAGCGGTTTGCCATACTTGAAGGCGGTTTGCCTATTGGTGGCGAGTTGAGCAGGTTATGAAGGCGAGTTGGATAAAATATTAACCAAATTCAAACGTTACCATGCCCATTTTTAAAGATCAAGGCGGTTTGATTGTTTTTAATTGACGGCGAGTTGATATTTCAAAACGGCGAGTTGTCAAAAGTTTGCCGGCGAGTTAGTAAAATCTAGGCGGCAAGTTGTTAAAAGTTGCGGCGAGTTACTTTTTAAATTAGACGGCGAGTTGCTAGACACGGCGGTTTGAGTGGAAAGAATTAAGCAGCGGTTTGCTTAATATTTTATTGTCGGCGGTTTGTTCAAAAACAATAGCCAGCGGTTTGATTATTTTAAAGTCGGCGAGTTACTAAGTTAAGCGGCGGTTTGCTTGATTGATGAGGCAGCGGTTTGGACATATTAAGCAGGCGGTTTAGTGAATTTTAAGGTGGCGGTTTGCCTCATTTTTGGTGGCGGTTTGGTTTAAATCTAGGAGGCGGTTTGCTTGTATTTTAAAGACAATTCAACTTGACTTTGGACTATAAAACGACACAACTTAAACCTAAACAAAGCATCAAAACAAACCATAAACAAGGACTTTAAACGACTAATCAAACATCAAACAAACCTTAAACAACAAACAATTATTCATTCAAGGTTGTCTATTAATTTTGTAAAATCTCGTTAATTCATTTATCGGTTTTAATCATAGAAGTGTAAAATCCCGTGAACGTGAATTGCATACAAGACCACATCCACTTAAGATCCAACAACTTTCACACTTCATAATTCATAATCATTCATTCATCATGTCTACTC
>BQNB010144728.1:0-16816 GCA_026074375.1 Tanacetum coccineum
TCTACAAAAACGAGTACACTTTCAAATAAATAAGGATTGATCTTGCAATTTAACCAAACCACAAGGACGATTTTTGTAATTTATGAAATCATAAGTATAGAAAGCTTTTAAAGTGGAGTTTGGTTCGTAAATTTGAAAAAGGTACTAAATTTAATGTTTTTTCCCAATTAAGGTACTCAACTTTTTTTTTTGCACAAAAAGGCGGCTAACTTTTTTTTCTAGCCGATTTAGGTTTTTTCTCACTGTTCGTTAACACACTAACTCTCATTTCGTTATATCTCCACAAATTGTGTTAATTAAAAATTAAAAGACCCAAATTAACAATTATCCAAAAGCTATACATAAAATAGTTTCCGTCTCCCAAATGATATACAACAGACAAAATATTGCAAAACAAACTGATTGCTCTAATAAAAAGCGAGATCGAAACAAACCAGCTTATCCCAAATATGCGACCCAAAGTTTAACTTTTATCATTCGTGTACTCACCTGAATTAGCAATGTGGCCTCTTTCGAATTTAGCAACTTCGACACCTAAATTCGTATAATCAACAGATGTGTGTCAACACAATTTTTTAAATCAAATTCAGTGTAAGTGCAGATTCCATCTTGTCACTTTTTATCAGAATCCTCTTTTTTTTCATAATCACATAATGCTATGATTTTTTTGGGTAAACTTACATAATGCTATGATTCAACTGTCTGTATTTCGAACTTCCTTTATATTATTATTCATCCGAATATGTGTTTCAGGCTTGGCCGAAACAGGAGAGACGGACATCCCATTTATTACAGATTTGAGTTTAATTCTTAATTCTAGAATAACAAAGCATAGATGAGGTTACCTTTTCTGCTTAAGCGAAGGATATTGTTGTAGCTGCGTATAATTATATTGTTTCTCGTTGTTGTATGAATAAAATTTATGCAGGCCGTATATTACTTGGAAACGATTTTACGTATAGTTTTTTGGATAATTGTCAATTTGAGCCCCTTAATTTTTAATTAGAACAAATTTTCGGGATATAACGAAATGGGGGTTAGTGTGTTAACGGATAGTGAGAAAAAATCTAAATCAGCTAGAAAATAAAGTTGACCGTCTTTTTGTGCAAAAAAAAATAAAATTGAGTACCCAGATTAGAAAAAGGCCCAAAGTTTAATACCTTTTTGTGCCATTTGCCCTTATATGAAACTTAAATTCTTGAGAATTCAAAATTTCGGAAACTAAAATACTTTCGCATTATGTTTATTATTGCAACTTTTTTAAGGAGTGACGGATAGAGGTGTCAAAAAATCCGACCCGACTCCGATTAAGCCTATTCAAGTTTGGTTACTCAGGTCAAAAAAAATTATTTGGGTATCGGGTTGAAATTTTTGATAACTTGGGTTCTGGTCGACCCGATTGACTCGAATAATTTTTTTTTAATATAAATTTATAAATATCTATTTAAACGAGTAAAAAAAATATTTTTATTACACTTTACTCATATTCGAGTTGACCCTAACTCGAGTTGACCCGACTCGAATTGACACGAACCGACTAACCTAAATTCAAATAGGGTTACGTTCGGGTATGAAATTTTTAACCTTGACTCGACTTTGACCCGATCCGAATTGACCCGAACCCGAACAACCCCACACCCGACTAACAACACCCTAGTGATGGACTTCCTTTAATTTGAAAAAACAAGAAGAAAAATACAACAAAAAAAATTATACAAAAAATTTTCAAGTAAATTAAAGTTCCCGACTTTTTGGAGGAATTATAATTGTCCCTACTCTGGCAATTCGTGAAATTTTAAATTCCTTCATTTGAGGATACCAAACATAATATTTAAAAGAAATTAAATTGCAAATGCCATGAAATGGCCCAATATACCCTAACCAATAGGGCTGTAAACAAACTGAACGTTCAGTGAACATTTCATGGACTGTTCGGTAAAAAGTTCGTTTATGTTCATTTATTTATTAAATGAACAAACATGAACATTATTTTACGTTTGTTTAGTTAAATGAACGAACATGAACAAAAGTTTCGTCCGTTCGTTTATGTTCGTGAACGTCCGATTATGCGTTCATTAACGTTCGTTTATGTTCATTTATTTTTTTATGTTCGTATATGATATCTTTTTATTGTATACTTTTAAAACTGGTATGTTTATACAAAATAACACGTAAAAACAAAATATTATGCATAATTTGAAAATTTTAATGTTTTTTCTACCTTTATTTGTGTTCGATCGTTTATGTTCGTTTAAGGTTCGTTTAGTTTCTTAATGAACGAACATAAACGAACACGAACAACTCATTTTCTTAATAAACGAACATGAACAAGAAAATTCGTCCGTTTAAGCGTTCGTGTTCGTTTATTTGTCCGGTTAAAAGTAAATGAACGAACATGAACAAAGCTCCGTTCGTGTTCGTCCGGTTCGCTTACAGCCCTACTAACCAAACACACCCTATTATATTTGAATGCTACCTAATAATACGAGATGAATTAATAATCTAAATATTTTAAGATTTGTTTGATTTTCTTTTTGCATCAGAAACAGAAACTGCTATTTAATTGTAACACTAGTTGAGGGGCTATGGGTTTTCAGAATTCGGGTAATAACACAGGAATCGAAAACCAAAATTGAACCGAACTAAAATTTAAACCGGATTGTAACGGAATCAAATTTATCAAAACCGGACCGAACTAAATTAAATATTTGGTTTTCGGTTTGGATATGGTTTTAGGAATATAAACCAAAAATCGAACCGCAAAACCAAATTTTAAGTGTATATATTTTGTATATATAAAAATACCATTAAAATTTTATCATAATATAAAAAAACACTTTTTAAGTTTGATATAAATTGTTTTGCTAAATATAAATGATGTAATTTGAGTTATTCGTCAACCACCGAACTGAATTCAAATTCAGTTTTTATTTCGGTTAAGTACAATTTAAATTCGGTTTTCGATTTTAAAAAAAAGTTAAAAAAAAACCAAATCAAATAAACCAAACAACCCAATAACGAACCAAGAACACCGAGGAGGCTATGATGAGCCTATGACTTACATCACATGGACTATGGGCTTTTGGGCTTCCTAAACACAAGATAAGTGGGTTTGATCCGTATTCCGTATATCCAATTTTATTTACTTTTTTGAAAATGCAACGACAATCATGAAATAATAAGAAACTTGAACTTTTCACAATTATTTTTCTGAAAATTATCGTCGGTCTAAGATTTATTAAGACCTCATGTAAATTTCTTAGGGATTGTCACTTGATGTTCAATAAGACGTACTTTACAAAAGTCCTCATTTCTCGACTTCACTAAGAATTTGTGTCGGGTGAATAGGTGCCCATAAGTTAACCCAAAGTTGTTGCGTGTAAACCCTAACCATAACGGACCCAAACCCCACAACCGGGCTTGGGCAATCTATCGTCTAATAATAACCTCTATGCGATTACCTGTAAGTTAACCACAGCACACGTGAAGTTACTCAATCCAGTTATGTAAGAGTAACATTTTGTTTTGTGTTTATTAAAGTGATTTCAAAGTATTGTTAGGGATCGATTGAGCCTTTGAGGTGAACAAAGTTGAGGTATTTAAAATAGGGGTGAGCAAAAAAAAACCGAAAAAATCGAAACCGAACCGAAAATCGGAAAAACCGAACCAAAATAACCGACCAAAACTAAAAACCGATGGTTTAGTTTTTCATTTTTTAAAAAAAAAGAACTTTCGATTCGGTTTCGGTTTTGACATAAAAACCGAACCGGACCGAACGATTTCATTAATTATAATATATATTTTATTTATAGTAGTATTAAAAATTAATAAATGAAAAAGGTACTCATTCACTCATGTGTTGGTACCGCTCGGAGTTGGCACCTATTTACTTTCACTTTGGGCCTCTTAGGAAGGGATAAACTTGAAATTAAAACTTGAGAAAATGAAACGTCAAAACAATATTAATTGCTTTTAAGATGTCTTAACTCTAAATCAGTATATCTATTAGTATTCTCTAATAAGAATTTACTACCTTTATTTTTATTTCATTTACGTATTTAAATTGCATTATTAAGGACACCTACATTTTAATGTTACTCAAATGGTGTAGTTAGGTGGTGGACACCTTGACCCAGGCACCACACCACTGAGGTGCCGACCTCCACCTTCCCCAATGACCAGCCCCAGGCTTTGAACTACCGTCCTAAACAAACTTAATTACAAACGTCCCGTATCTATTATTGATGTTTTGTCATTCGTCAGTTTCAGTGTGGATTATGGACCTTTAGATTAAGACATCCTTGAATATTCAAAGTCGATAAACATCTAAACATGATGATTGAAATACTAGTTGTCAATCGACACTATGGTTCTCGTGTATGTGTAAGATCACACGAAAACGAAAATATGTATGGCACTATCTAGATGAAAGTACGATACTCCAACTCGTTATTAACAACTGTGAGTAAAATATGCTAATTTCGTATATGGTTATGATATGTGTATGAATTATCTAATGGGATTTAGATGTTACGAGTATTTATTTTGCACATTGCATTTTAATCAATAGAATTGCTCAATTAAGATAGATTTTTAACATGTCTATTGTCTCTTTATTAGCTTTGAAATTAAAGATTAAAGATGTTTTAGAATACCAAATTAAAAGAAAAAAAAAAGCTAAGAATTCATACGAATTTTCCAATATCTCACCATACGTCAGATTTTTTCAACCTCGTCGCTGCTGTTACTCTAAACATGTTTAACCCGCACACACTATGGTATATAAATAACCGACAACTTCTATCGTGAGGTTATGTGGGATTAAGTATTACTAGCATATAAACTTAAATAAAAAGGTCCACATAAAAATGGTAAGAAACGAGTTATGCAACAGATTTTATTCACAATTGGTAAAGTTAGAATGTTGTTGGAACGACAATTCTAAGTCTAGATGCAATTAGTTTATGTGTTTGGATAGCACGAATCAAGAGGATTAGTTTCCGTAAACATGAAATTATAAGTTTGTCATTGCAAATATTTAATCGTTGTAAAAAGAACCTGTGATTTCTTATAAGTGAAAAATAGTAAGCGTTTACTTGATCAACTTGCGTTTGCTATATGTAACGGCAAAACATATTGTGGTAAGATTTATCTAGAACAAAATTGAGAATTGACTTGTAAAACATCGATCCCTCTTGAGCTATTTGAACTAGAAGATTAGAATGGTCTCCACAAGAACATGTATGCTAAAAATATAAAATTAAACATAAAAAAGAGTTAAGAGCTAATTATGCATTCTCATATAGAAACCCCACCTCTCAAATATTTTAATTCGAAAGATGATGTTAAAGACCTAAGAACATAATATTAGTCTAGACATGCATAACCTGAATACACTAGAGTATATTAGTAATCAACAACATATTTCTTCAACCTATGTGGGTTTAGTATGTTAAGTTAGAAGTATTTCATTAAAGTATGGTAACTGCTTTTATGTACATAGAAAGAAAGAAGTAAATATGTGATTATATATCTATTATGTTAAAATAAGTAATTGTGTTAACATCTTTTTTATAAAGCAGCTAGGCAGTCCTTTATATAGTTGCGGATAATTAGGGGTGTGCATTGTTTGGGTAATAACCGAATAAATCAAGGACCGAAATCGATCCGAACCAAACTTATAACCGAACCGAACTAAAAATTCGGTTTTTGGTTTGGATATGATTTTGGTAATCTGAATCGAAAACCGAATTTATATAAATATATATATTTTTATATATTTATATATATATATAAAGATCATTAAAATTTTATTCTAATATAAAAACTCAGTTTTTATGCTTGAAATAATTGTTTTTTTCTAAAAATATATGTAATTAAGTTTTTAAAATATATAAATGGTGTAATTCGGGTCAACCCTAAGACCAAACTGAATTCATATTCGGTTTTCAGTTCGGTATTCGGTTTTACCAAAAAAAAAGTTAACCGAACCGAACAACCCGATAACCGAACCAATGAACACCCTATAGATAATATATTGAAATGGCACAAAAAGGTACTCAACTTTAGGGTCATTTCCAATCAAGGTGTCACATTTTTTTTTTTGCATAAAAAGGCATCCAACTTATATTTTTGGCCAATTTAGGTATTTTCGTTAAATATTTAACGATCATCCATTAAGTACATTTCAAATCCACCGGCCACTACAACCACCACCAAGTCTTCTCACCACCATCTCAAAAAATAACTCACAAAATGAATAGATATCAAATGATTAACAAAAACAATAATTAACATGATATTTGAAATCACTAAAGGAAATAATAATTACATTTGAGCATAATTGTTACAGCAGTAAATGAACTGATGCGTCTAAAAAGCATGTTCTGCCTATACCATGATGCCAAGATACATAAATTAGATGACATCGTATATCAGACATGCCTAATCATTATAAATGTGAAGCTATTAATATAATTAATTAATTATACATGACAAATATTGATTTAATAGAATCTGCGAGATTTGTTAGCATCAATTTTTGTGATGTACGGTTGGTGATTTACTGCGGTGGTGAGTGGGGTTTGTAGTGGAGTCAGTGCTTGGTAGTGATGGTGGTAGGGAGGCTTGGTGGTGGTGGTAGTTGCCGGTAGACTTGAAATGTAAAACTTAACGGATAATCGTAAATATTTAAGTAAATACCAAATTGGCCAAAAATATAATTGGAATGACCTTTTTTATGCTAGAAAATGTTTGATACCTTGATTGAAATGACTTACGTTGGGTACCTTTTTATGTCATTTGCCCTATACAAAAGTTTATTCATAGGTGAGTTAGTTGAGGGTGTGGTGAGAGAAAATTCCGATAAATCCGAAAACCGAAACCGAATCGAAAAAAAATGAACAAACCAAACTAATAACTGAACCGAATTTGCCGAAACTGAACCGAACCGAACTAGAAATTCGGTTTTCAGGTTGGGTATGGGTTTGGCAATCTTAATCAAAAACTGAATTTATATAAATATATATTATATATATATGTTAAAATATCATTAAAATTTTATCCTAATATAAAAACCCACTTTTTATGCTTGAAACAATTTTGCTAAAAATCTATGTAATTTATTTTTAAATAAAAATATAAGTGTGTTGTTTTGGGTCAACCCGAAGATCGAACCGAATTCAAATTCGGTTTTCGGTTCGATTCAGTTCGGTTGAATTCTATTCGGTTCGGTATTCGATTTTTCAAACAAAAAAATTAACCGAATAAACTAAACAACCTGATAACCGAACCGAAGAACACAATATATACAAATTTATTCGTAGGGAACTAGTTTGAAAATATTTGTAGCACACTTCAGCCCAAATCTATTTTTTTTCAAAGCTTAAGCCCAATAGTTGAGACTCGTCAGAGTATATGGTGATTGTTTTAGCTAGCATGATGGACCGGCCCTTTTCTCTTACAAATATTTCATAATATTGTTCCAAAACTTACGAGGTGGATTATCCGTGCTCCGCTGCGGGACATGAGACTAACGATGTAAAAGACCGATTACCCAAATAGCTATTTTTATAAATTGCATAAAAAAAATTAATGGTCGTTATACTAAACTAATGGTCGTTACTCAACAACCGTTAGTGAGAGACGGGGTATTTTGTAAATTTTTTAAAGTGAGGGTAAGTTTCGTAATTTGCACATAATATAGGGGTGTTTTGTAAAATTCACATGGGCCAAAAAATGGGCCGGAAAATTGGCGAGTTGATGGGGCTAAATGGGCAATTATTGGGCGAATGTAGTGAGCCGGGTTCATGGGCCACCGGTAGGGTCGGGTACTGGTACATCCGAAGTGAATTGGTGCGATAACATGTTTGATCGTGTCATTGGTAATTGCTTGCGTAAACTATTCTTTGCAGTTTACAAGCAATTTATGATTTAATGGCCAAAAATAGTCTTTTTTTTAAATGATATAATTTAATTTTAACTGTGTACTTTATTTTGTTTAATTGATGTGTAATGGTTTTTTGTTAAGGTGTCGACTAGTGAACCTACAACTCCAGTTCTTAGATAAGCGGCGTGTTTCAATGGAGTGCATAGCATACATTTTTATTTTTATGTCGGCGCTTATTACTTCAAAATTGATTATAAAAAATTATATTATATTCAATATAGATAGGTTAAAACGCTGCCGTTTGGCAGCTGGTGCTACAAGTAAGTACCGCCCAATCGGCTCCCAATTAGGGCCCGGCCCAATTTGGATTTTTTTTTTTTTTTTTTTTTTTTTTTATTGTATGCAATTGTAAAAAAAACCGCTCAGGCATTAATAAAAAAAACTACAAAAATATTGACTTACTCAATAAAAAAAATACTCGCGACATGAGGCCCAACACATAAGCCCATATAAAAAAAAAAAAAACTATTAAACATGAGACCGAAAAAATAAACCCGCACAAATAAAAAATAGAAAAGAATAAAAATAAAATTTTAACGCAAAAATTAACCCGCACTATTAAACATTGAGACCGAAAAATAAATTCCGCACACTCATTACAATTAAAAAACGCCATGCCATAACGCACGATTCTCATTTAAAGCCCAGGTTTCTATAAAATTATATTAAAAAAAAACCCGTATAGCCAAAAAAAGAAACCTTTAAACATAAGCCCCACACATAAGCTCATATAAGAAAAAAAACAAACTATTAAACATGAGGCCGAAAAAATAAAACCGCACAAAATAAAAAAAATAAAAATAATAATGCCTCGCGTAGAATAAAACGACGTAGTTTTGTTCCACACGCTACAGTGCTCGGCCATTTGGGCCAACCCATTTAGCTTTTTTTTTTTTTTTTTGTAGGCAATGTAAAAAAAACCGCTCGGCACAAAAT
Organism: Tanacetum coccineum; assembly: GCA_026074375.1. Classification (NCBI taxonomy): domain Eukaryota; kingdom Viridiplantae; phylum Streptophyta; class Magnoliopsida; order Asterales; family Asteraceae; genus Tanacetum; species Tanacetum coccineum. The sequence goes on from BQNB010144728.1 coordinate 8,885, forward strand.
AGAAAAAAAATTACAAAAATATTGACTTATTAATATAAAAAAATACCCGCGACATGAGGTAAAAACACATAAGCCCATATATAAAAAAACAAATTATTAAACATGAGACCGAAAAAATAAACCCGCACAAATAAAAAATATAAAAGAATAAAAATAAAATTTTAACGCAAAAATTAACCCGCACTATTAAACATGAGACCGAAAAAATAAACCCACACAGAATACAATAAAAAAACGCCATGTTCCCATAAAATTATATTAAAAAAAACCCCTACGTCGTTTTGACGTAGTTGCTACAGTAACCGGCCCATTGGGCTCCCACTTTGGGCCGGCCCATTTGACTTTTTTTTTCTTTTTCTTTTGTTACAGTAACCGGCCCATTGGGCTCTCACTTTGGGCCGGCCCATTTAACAATTTTTTTTTTGGTTTTTCTTTTTCTATAACTTGGCAACTTTAAAAAAAATTACTCGGCACAAAATAGGAAACAAAATTACCCATATAAAAAAAACTATTAAACATGAGATCGAAAAAATAAACCCGCACAAATTAATATAAAAAAAATTGCTCGGCACAAAATAGGAAAAAATATTACAAAAGTACTGATTTATTCAGATCAAAAATACCCACGACATGATGCTTAACACATAAGCCCATATAAAAAAACAAACTATTAAACATGAGACCAGAAAAAAAAAACTATTAAACATGAGACCGGAAAAATAAACCCGCACAAAATAAAAAATAAAAAAGTTAACGCCTCGCATCAATTAATGTCACGCATCAACGCGCGAACAATCATGTTTAACACATATTTACCCAAATCTCATAAAATTATATTAAAAAAAAACCAAATAGCCAAAAAAAAACCTTTAAACATGAGGCCCAACAAATAAGCTCATATAAGAAAAAAAAACAAAGTATTAAACATGAGACCGAAAAAATAAACCAGCAAAAAAAAAATTAACGCTCCGCAGCATCGCGCGGGCAATCACGCTTGTTAGTACTAAATACTTTCTATGAACACGGAAGCAAAACAGAGAGAATTAGGGAAAAATTATTTATTGAAAGTGAAATTATTATTACAAAACAGAATTGTAACAGTATTTAAAGGCGGGTTAACAACCTTTTAAAACATTTACACTATCTACCCTACAACTATTAATTATTACAAAGTAGTCCTCTAACTATTATATACATATTCCATATCCCCCCCTCCCTCAAGTTGGATGATCTAAAAGTCCCAACTTGTGAGACAAAAAGGAATGCTGAGGACCATGTAGAGCTTTTGTCATAATATCTGCAAGTTGCAAATGAGTTAGAATATAAGATGTTTGAAGGAAACCTTTTTGAACTTTATCCCTTGTGAATTGACACTCAATGTCTAAATGCTTAGTTCTATCATGGTAACAAGGATTAGCTGCTATCTGTTGAGCAGCTTTATTGTTACATTGTTACAAAACAATGTAATGGGCACTTTTACTGGAATATGAAGATCTTTCAAAAGATAAGTGAGCCAAATTAATTCACATGTTGTGATTGCCATACTTCTATACTCTGCCTCAATAGAAGATCTTGAAACTATTGCTTGCTTTTTAGTTTTTCAGGAAACCAAAGGGTGATCCACAAAAGATACAATATCCAGTTAAAGACTTCCTAGTCATAAGACAAGAAGCCCAGTCTGCATCAGAAAAACCTGTGACCTTTAATAAAGGTTAAACAAGATAGAAAAGTCCTTTAGAAATAGTGCCTTTGAGGTATTTAAAAAGATGTATTGCAGCCTGCATATGAACTTCCTTTGGACTAGAAACAAATTGGCTCAGATGTTGGACTGCATAAGAGATGTCAGTTATTGTCATTGTCAAATAAAGTAATCTTCCAATCAGCCTTCTGTATGTATCTGGTGCAGACATAGAAGAACCCTTTTCAAGAGACAATTTCAACTTTGGAGACAAGGGAAAATTAATTGGTTTGGCTGCTGTTAAACCAGCATTATGTAATAGGTCAAGATTGTACTTCCTCTTATTAAGGTAAGTACCTTCTGATAATGAACTAATTTCAATTCCCAAAAATACTTTGCTAGCCCTAAATCTTTAATAGTGAACTTGTTATCCAAAGCAGCATTTGTTTGATCAATTATTGTTGGAGAGTTACTTGTAATCAAAACATCATCTACAAAGACTAAGACAACTGTGAACTCTTCTCCATTAACCTTCACAAACATAGAATAATCATGTTTAGATTGGACAAATCCAATCTGAATTAAAAAACTTAGAAAACTCATGGTTTCACTGCTTGAAGCCTGTTTAAGTCCATATAGAGATTTTTTAAGTTTGTATACTTGCCCTGACATAGATTTAGAATAACCATCTGGTGGCTTCATGTAAATATCCTTATCAATATGCCCATGTAAGAAAGCATTATTTACATCCAGTTGGTGTAAAGGCCATCCTTTTGCAGTAGCAATGGCAATAAGAACTCTAATAGTTGCAAGTTTAGCCACAGGAGAAAAAGTATGTTTGTAATCAGTACATTCTTTCTGATTAAAACCTCTAATGACCAATCTTGCCTTGTATCTCTCAAGACTATCATTTTAGTGATACTTGATCGTGAAAACCCATTTAGAAGAAATAGCTCTGCAATTAGCTGGCAATTCAGTTAGTTCCCAACTCTAATTAAGCTCAAGTACAGTGAGTTCCTTTTCCATAGCTTCCACCCATTTAAGAGATTTACAAGTTTCTTGATAAGAAGTTGGTTATATGCCATGTAAAACTTGAGCTAAAAAAGCTACATGAGATGCATGTAAGTGTTTGAAATCTTCTTCCTTAAACAATAGGTATAAAGGTGGTTTATTAGCTGTAGAAATAGTAGAAGCAGTGTGTTTGGGTAACACAAAATCTTTTAACCAAACAGGAGTAGAAGTGTTCCTTTGAGATCTTCTTAAAGTAGCTTGAGAAGCATCATTAAGAGAGCCAGAAGAAGTTGTATCAGCATCAGGAATTCCTGGTTCTGGCTCAGGTGTTGGTTTATTATCAGCTTGTGGGACATCATTATGTGAAGGTGTGTTTGGTTCAGTTGGAAAAACAGTTTGCTCAGGAACAAAATCATCATCACTGACATTTAATGGTGTAGGAAAAGGTGTAGCAGCTGGTATAGAAGGTACATCAGAAGTGATATTTTGTTTAAAAGGAAACATATGTTCCTTGAATATCACATCTCTGCTACAAAACATGACCTTTTTGTTTAAATAATAGAGCATGTATCCTTTTTAATTTGGTGGATAACCTATGAAAACACAAGGAATGCCTTTAGGAGAAAACTTATCTTTGTGAGGAGCAGTGACAGTGGCATAACACAAACATCCCCTGACCTTTAGAGAATCATAAGTAGGTTCTTTACCATATAAAGCTTCAAAAGGAGTTTTTCATGTTAAAATTTTCATATGCATATTGTTAATAAGATAAGTAGAAGTAAGAATGCAATCTCCCCAAAAACTATCAAGTAAATTAGCATGCAGCTTAAAGGCTCTTGCAGTATCCAACAAATGTCTGTGTTTCCCCTCTACTACTCCATTTAGCTGAGGAGTATACACCATAGATCTTTGATGAAGTATACCATGAGATTGCATAAAATTCAAACACTTTGTATTCAAGATCTCTGTCCCATTATCTGATCTAATGGTCTTTGGCTTGGTTTGAAAATGATTAAGAATGTATGACACAAAGGAAGAAAAAATACCAAATACTTGATCCTTAGTGTGTAACAAATAAGTCCAAGTAGTTCTGGTTTTGTCATCTACATTTGTATAAAAGTATTAAACACCATTCAAAGCTGGAGTTTTATAAGAACCCCATAAATCAACATGTAAAAGCTCAAAAGGAACAGAACTAGAAGTAGTACTTCTATTAAAAGGCAGTCTATGATTCTTTGCAGTCAAACAAGTGTCACAAAAGTAATTAGTAGTATCAAGAGATTTATAATCATTGATATGAGTCATCTTAGACAGAGAAGTATGACCTATTCTATCATGGAAGACAGAAAGCTCAGACTGTGTTACATTGAAACCAGTACTAGAACACTTATTTGCAAATGAAAACTTTTGTAATTCAGAAAGATTATAAGGAAGTTTGAAGGAATCATGGAGTGATGAAGAAGCATTGCAGGTGTAGAGGTGATTAGTTCCCTTTCCATAAGCCACAACCTTATCAGTTGAAAGGTCCTGGAAAAGAAACCAATTAGGAAAGAAGAGAGCAGCCATGTTTTGAGTGTTCAATAACCTTCCAACAAATAGAAGATTGAATCTGAAATCAGGTACATAGAATACATTGTATAATGTCAAACTTTCTATGAATTTGACATTACCAACCATTGTGGCCTCCTTTTGAGTTCCATCAGGAATTGATTTTAATTGGTTCTAAGAGAACTCTTATAGAATAGAACAAACTAAGATGTGGTGACATATGATTATAGGCTTTAGTATCAATTATCCAGCTAAACTTCATAGTTACACTATAATTGCATGACAAAGCATAAGAGTAACCATAGAACTTTATACCGGCATGATATAAAATAGATGCCTCTTGTGCTCCATTTTTGCTCTTAAACATCTTTATAACTTCTTGACATACATCAGCCACCATCCTTTGATCTATTTCACTATGTTGTCCCATATTAATTCCATTCTCAAATTCCATGTCAAAGGGTGTTACCTGATTCATTCCTTTATCAAACTCACCAAATACATTTGCAGCAACTCTAAAACTTTTCTTGTTATTCTTCTTGCCCTTTTATGAGTCAGGATAACCAATCTTTTCAAAGCATTGATCACTGGTATGTCCATCTTGTTGACAATTAGTGCAAAACCTCTTATCATTCCTAATACCACCTCTGTCTTCTTTCTTATTGTATTGAGTATTCTTAGCATAAAAAATAGTAGGCTCATGAAAAGTAGTTGTGACATGTCTTTGTTTCTTAACTTGTTGAATAATGTAGTATGCCTTGTTCACATTAGGTAAAGGATCCATAGACAGAATTTGACTTCTCACATGCTCAAATTCATCATTTAGCTTCATAAAAAATTACATGAGCTTGGATCTACTCTCCATTTCAAAGAACTTATCTAAATTTCCACAAGTACAAGTATTCATTTGTCCATAAGTACAAACATGCATTCTATTCTAGTTATGTAGTTCATCCTAAAACCTTTTCATTTTGTTGAAATAAGCAGCAACAGAAAGATTACCTTGAACAACATTGCTAAGTTCTCTTTCAATCTGGTAAATCAATGGTCTATTACTTAGACCATACCTTTCATAGATCTCTTTCCATAATTCATAATCAGAATCAACATAAAGGAAAGCATCAGATGGTTCATCAATCATAGAGTTCAATATCCAACAAGTAACCATATAGTTACACCTGATCCACCTTTGGCAATTAACATCCTGAATAGGCGGTTTCAAACATGTACCATCAATGAACCCTAACTTTCATTTTGCCCCTAAAGCCATCTTAATAGTTCTACTCCAACTGTGAAAATTAACCCCATTGAAAGGTGTATTGGTCAAAACCATACTAGGATTATCAGAATTTGCAATATACAAAGGAACATTGATTAAATTAGCATCTTGATTCATTGTATTAGTGTTATTGGAACTGTTACTAGGACCAACCATTATCACCTTTGTGGAAAACTATAAAGTGGGGGGAGGTTAAATAGTTTTCTTGTTTTAAGAATTACTTTTCAAAATTTTGTTATGATCTTATGTGAAGTTTACACAATATTGATGTTTGGTTTGAAAATAAATGCAATGCAAGAAAGTAAAGAGTTGTAAAGAAAGAACCAAGACGCAAGCGTTTATAGCGGTTCAGCTACAAGGACACCTTCCTTGCCCTACTCCACTCCCTTAGTCACCTGCTCGAGATTTAGTAACCACTAGTCACCAAACTCCTTTCAACCGGCGAAGAAGCCTCACAACGTTGCTTACACCTTTTAACGATACAAAGCTAAATATCAGATTCTTCACATGATAGAATCACACCAATATTACTACTCTTGGTTTACAAAGAGGATGAATACAACTATAACTACTCTATGATGTACAAGAATCAGAGGTATGATCTTGACAATGTAATGGAGATGCGAAACAATACACTTGGAGCTTGATCATCTCAAAGGGGTGTTTGGCAATATCTTTCTTAAAGAGAATTACCTACAAATGGTAAAAGAAACTAAACAAGAACTGATAAGAGAAGAATGATTAGTAGATTAGAGAGTTTTCAGTTGAAAAGGAGTGAGTAAAACATGATAAATGACTTGGTATTTATAGCCAAAAATCTGTACTGTAGCCCGGTTCTGCCAGTTCTATTGCAGAATGGAATATGTCAGTGTTCTTCAAAGGAACCGGCCTATAATAACCAAATCCGGATTTTGATATGCAAAATCTTGAGAGATCATATGTAATTTTGTAAGATTATCCTAAGATATGTTACATTTGATGAAAAGGTAAGAGTTATGTGTAGTTAAATTAGTTTACTTTCAATATGATTTTATTATTTATTATTAATAAAACATAGTAAGATCGTAGCATAGAAATAAACGTTTTTATCGGTTTATTTGTATTAACAATCTCTCTCTTTTTGTTGATGAACAAATATAAAACTTATTGGGAGTAAACTAGCCAAATTGAAGAATGAATTATGATTGTGTATTATGTTAAGTTCTATTTTACTTCCTTTCTCCCCCTTTTTGTCAAAACAAAAAGATTGAAGAGATATTTCTTGTTAAAATAGGAAGAGAGGTAAAGGTAAGATCGATATGAGTCGATGATTTGTAATGCTTTCGCCTTGATAGGAGTACTCCCTTTTTGAAAGGCATGACACATTTTTTTTATTGTCATGAAGTAGATGTAAGATTATCTTGAATTGGTGTGAACCAAGATCCAAACTCCCCCTTATTGGAGGTGTTTAGCTTGAGGAGATCATAAGTGTGATGTAATGCTACAAAACAAGGGTGTTAGTTAAAATGAAATAAGATCCCCCTTGCTTTAGAGTACCTACAAGGCAAATTTTAGAGGTCAAAACATAAGAAGTTCTTCTGTAGAACTAGCCTAGACGGTTTTGTTCCACGAATGGAACCAGCTTTGACAGTCAAGGGAACCTGCTGCTGCAAAAAGGTCAAAGATATGACTTTTTCAAAATGGTTAGTCAATATGAGGAATATTATGTAAGAAACTAAGAACATAATACAATTATCTTTAATCATAACAATACAATTATTCATCATAACACAAATTAAGAGTACACGAGATCCTTAATTAGCATTACATATTTTTATTCCACTTCTAAATCCCTAGTCTAGTAATTGTGAGCAAGAACGTTGAGATGATCTAGGATGTGATTGAGAATGAAGCACATTTCATCACAAAGGTTGTCAACAATGACTTGAGTGCGTTGACAGTGGTCATAGAACATTTCATTAGTGAGCATAGGAAAGGGGTTATTAGGTCCTATAGGCGGAAGTTATGGTGGTAAGGGTGGAAGTTATGGTGGCAATGGTGGGATATGTGATTCCATGGCTGGAAGATGTGGAGGTTGATTTGCCAAGCGTTCAATTGATTCAAATAAGGGTCGAGGTGGAGGAGGATTTGTGGTTCTAAGAGGTAGATCTTCTAAGGAATCAAAGAATGCATGTGGAGAGGTAGGAGGGGTTGAAAAGATGAGCTCTACAGGGTCCAAGTTTATGGTTAAAGGTGATGAGTGTTTGGAAGGTTGTGTTGGTGCCGGTGGAGGAGATGTCTGGTATGCGGTGTAAGCACTAGTCAAATTTATATATATATAGTATTAATCCCGTGACAATTCTCTCCAAATTACTTCTCAAACAAGAGAAATAAAAGGATAAAATCTCACTTAAGAAAACACAATATGTATATTTTT
>BQNB010144729.1:0-16815 GCA_026074375.1 Tanacetum coccineum
AGCTAACACTAGAACAAACCCAACAAGGTGTTAGTTATGAAGTCTCGATAAGCATTAAAGGGGTTGAAGAATGAAAAAGAAATGTAAAGATAAAGAGTGAAAAGAAAGAAGCCCTCCATACACTTATGCAGAAACTGGGTCAATACATAATCTGTCAGAAACACGAAGTTGTTGTCCGACATTAAAGAAAGTCATGGACCCAGTGACGCTAAGCACAACCTTCCCCAGCTACTCAAGGTCTCTCAACAGACTCTTGTTTCATTTCTCACAGAGATTACACGCATTTCTATCGACTTTCTCACTCCGAGTTGGTCGATATTGAAAAGGTGGCAGTCTGCTCCAGTCTCTGATCACTAAAACAAAAGTGTACTATTGAGTCTAGAGCCAAAAGAGATCATCCATAAATCTCATTAGGACACTTGTCAAAATTATGCTTACTGTCTCACACAATGTGAATAACAAGATATGTATTAATAGTCCTACACATTATCCTTGTGATTTTGCCAGAACATCTGAGTGATTTCATTTACAATAAAGATGGAAATCCGGCTTGAGCAACATCAAACAAGCTCATGGTAGGTGACTTGTGCGATTCTATATGAATCAAACTTGTAACAACTAGAAAGAAACGATGGTCCGATTCTATAAGAATCAAACTTGTTCCAGGTTATGAATTAACGATTGATGACGAATTTTTGAAATGATCAACACTCTCGATGTGTCACAAAACCACTTTAGCAAGTGACATGTTGAGTTATTTTCAAATCAATTTTTCTATTTCAATCGATGAGACAGTAACTCACTGGTTCACTCTTATCGTGCTGTCTGCTTTGAGAAGTTCTGATAATGAGAACATGCTGAGTTTGATGAATCTAATACACATGTGTTAGAAATATTCTATACTTCAACTGGAAATCCTGTCAAGGAGATTCTTCTTAAATTGAATCTATTTGATCACAGGTCGATCCTCATGGATTCGAATGTTACTCCAACCAAACACGGGTGAATGACAAAGCCATATTCGTCCCCCTGCTTTATTGCTAACTGTTTTAATGCATGATACTTAGAGATGGTGGTGAAGGTACCTAATTCCAGCTGGCTCACAAGATTCATAACCACATGCTCATACCCGACTGATAAAACATAAAGACATCATGAAAGCTCAAGTACATGTTTCAAGACTTCCGCTACTCTAATCCCAAACGTCTTTCTCGAAGTGATAAAGTGTTAAAGTTAAAAAATTTCAAGAAAAATGCAATATTAAAGCTTTCCAAGTTAACAAATCAAGAATGGTATGAGCATGTCACTCCAAAAGTCACAAGATCACAAGATGACAAAGTCACAAGATGGCGAAACGAGATTATGCTTAGTTGATGATCTCACAGTGCTCAAGATCACATCTCTACTTACACGTAAAGATAAAGGAACAAGATCGAGCCTAAAGTCAAAGATTACTACAGCATATTCACAAGGGAAAATCAAGAAATGAAGTTTACGAGCTGAAGACTAAAGATGTAGCATAGTATGCTAGGTTTAAAGTTTTGTAAATTAGAGTGACCTCCCTTAGGGGGAGATTGTTAGGAACAAGAAAAGTATTGGTCACTTCCAATATATACTAGTCTTAGCCCGTAGGTTAACATATGATAAGCTTAGTAAGCTAATATGGCCCAAGGCCCATGGAAGCCTTAGTAAAGCCCATGGGCGACCTTGCATGTAGCATATATACCCTCTCTATGCCTTGGAGAGGGTGGTTGGTTGTTTCATTTCTCATTTCACACATATAATAATATTATCATCCATTCCATGTTACTTTCTCTCTTTAGAAACTTTCCAACCCACTTATCTCTCTAGTTCTTGCATAATATCAAAGATTACTAGTATTTTACAATGATCAATCATGTAACTAAGGAATTGTACCGAATCCAACCAAAAGTCACACTTAGAAAATTTGGCATAGAATCTCTCCTTCTTAAGCAACTCCAAAATAATCTTCAAATGCTTTCCATGCTCTTCTTCGTCCTTGGAATAAACCAAAATATCATCGATGAACATAATGATGAACTTATCAAGATATGGCTTGCATACTCGGTTCATCAAGTCCATGAATATAGCAGGCGTATTGGTCAATCCAAACGGCATTACTTGAAACTCAAAGTGACCATACCAAGTTCTAAATGCAGTAATTGGAATGTCCTCTTCTTTAATGTGAAACTGGTGATATCCTGGTCGCATATTGATCTTAGAATACACGCTCAAACCTTGATGTTGATCAGATAAATAGTCTATTCTCAGGAGAGGATAAGGATTCTTGATAGTCAACTTGTTCAATTCGCGATAATCAATACACATTCAAAAATATCCATCTTTCTTTTTCACGAACAACACCGGTGCTCCCCATGGTGATAAACTCGGATGAATAAATCCTTTCTCCAACAGCTCTCACAATTGCTCCGATAACTCTCTTATCTCAAACGATGCCAAACGATACGGTGCACGTGCAACAGGTGCAAACTCGGTACCAAATCAATTCAAAATTCTACTTGCCTCGGTGGTGGTAGTCTTGGAAAATCATCAGGAAACACCTCAAGAAAGTCACAAATTAGAGGCACGTCTTCCTATCGTTTCTCCTTTGGTTTCTTCTCAGTCACATGTGCCAAAAACAAATGACAACCTTGTTCGATATACTTACAGGCTTTAATTCAAGATATGACCTTTAGTCAGGACACACCTTTGTCACTTTTGACTGTCAATGTCTTGTTTTTGTAAGGTATATGAACAACCTTCTCTCCACAAACAATAATGGCATCGTGGTTGACAAGCTAATCCATACCAATTATAACCTCAAACGTACCAAGCTCAATCGGCATAAGATCGATTTAAAAAAGATAGTTCACTAAATTTAAAGTGCAACCTTTTAAAATAGTGTTCGTCCTAACTACCCTTCCATCGGCTAACTCTACCTCGTAACTGTTATCTATTCTAACCGGATCGACATCAAGCATGGAACTAAATCTAGTGTTCACAAGATTCCTATCAGAACCTGAATTAAATATAACAGAAGCATAGCGGTTATTGAGTAAAAACTTACCTGTAACCACATTCAAACCTTGCAGCTCAGCATCCTTAATCGTATAAGCTCAGCCACGAACTTCTCTAAGTTCCTCTTGCTTGACCTTCTTTGGACATCGATTCCTCGTATGACCTTGCTTACCACAATCATAACAAGTCCAAAAGGGGTGAGCGTTTGCACCCGTGGTAACATTATTTTCCTTGCAATACCTCGCTTTGTGCCCAATATTTACACACTTGTAGCACTTGATAGTACATTGACCAACATGGCAAGTAAAACAACGTTCACACACAGGAAGTGATCCAGAAGACACCATTACCTCATTCAGAGCAGTAGTCATAGCTCTTGCATTCTCTTGCTTTTGGTTATTCTGTGAAGATTGGCGTGAGTTATCCTTGTGGTTGCTCTTACCACTACTGTTCCAACTTTGGAAGTTCTCCTACTTTCACTTATTCTCTTTAATAATCCTTTCATTCCTAGCTTGCAACTTTTGTTCCATCAACTTATGTGCCATACATACAGTTTCATTCAAATTGGTAGGCTTAGAAGAAGTAACTTCACCCTTGATGTTATTAGACAATCCTCGGATGTAAGCATCAATCTTCACACTTTCTGGCTCGACCATTCTTGGACACATCAAAGTTAACTCATTAAACCTTTGAGTATAAGCCACCATGTTATACTCCTTGACCTTCAGGTTCCATAACTCATTTTCCATTCTTCACAGTTCTTCAGCAGGACAAAATTCCGCTGTCATCAACTTTTTCATCTCAGTCTACCCTATTTAGTTAGCAACATCTAGTCCCAAAATTGCGACTTTAGAGTTCCACCAAGTCAGTGTAGGTCCTCGCAGTGTAGCAGCAGCAAACTTAACTTTCTTATCTTCTGCACACTCGCTTATCCCAAAAGTCATTTCCGTTTTCTCAAACCATCTCCTAAGCTCAACAGCTGCTTCAGTACTATAGAAATTATCAGGGTTACACTTCATGAATCCAGCAAAAGTGAATTCTTGAACAACTGGTGCGGAAATTTGACTCCTAGCTGGTCCAGATCCTCTAGCATCATTCCCGACATTTGCTTGTCTTGCCCGCTCAGCAGTGATAGCGGCATCGATACTTTCTTTGATCATTCGCCGAACGGCAACTTGCGTCATTGGTGCAGACTTTGGATATAACAACCCATAATTTTCATCACTGTAATTTCCACTTATATTATATTAAGTACTACTTTTTTACAGAAATATTTTAACTTTATTCCATCTATTATGTAACGTAACTTACATAACTCAAGTAAACGAGCTCACACAACCTCTATCAATGCCATCTATATCTATGTTTATATCATATAAACATCCAAATATGTCATGTCTATATCTCAATATCATTTTACCAAGTACATTATCTATTTAACGTACTTTTCAAAACGTTATATCAAAACAAGAATTAAACATTAAGGTTTATATCAAAACCCTAATTATATGTAATGAATACATATAAAATGAATGTACAAGTCCTTTAAAGCATAATGTATAAGTCATTAATGCACAACATTCAAAATAGCCGTTTTACCTCCATTTTCCTTAGGAATCTTGTACAAACTATTAAGTACAAGTTACAAGCAAGCAATGCTCTACATTTACATTCTATTTACCTTCTCATTTCATGGAATTACATGAATTCAAACCAAGAAACCCAAACCCAAGCTAGTTTCTAAACTGTGACACGTTTCTTTGTTTATACCCATTTAAACCTAAACCATTAATCAAATAAGTTGCAAATACTTAATATACAACATTACAATTCATATTCCATTTTTATAACACCAATGTTTATGAAAAATAAACTAGAAACCCTAACCCATGCCTAATTTTAACCCGCGACCCCTTTTGCTTAATTTCTACCCATTTTACATGCAACCAAGCTACCACCCACCTCTATGACCCTCCTGCTTCAGTTGTAAGCTGCTTACGAGCTCCTTCCTTCCATATCTTGGCCACAAAGATGCCACATCACCTCCTTGTTGGCTTCATTTCACTCGCGACCTCCAAACCATCCACAACCATCCACCTTTCATTTCTAGCCTTGATAACTCATCCCATAGCCTCTCCTAGCTAATCCTAATCACCCCACCTGTCCTAGCTTGGGCACTAAGTTTCCTTGGCCACCAAGGGTCTTCAACACTATAATTAGGGGTGAACACTCTTCCTTCTAACTCACACCTTCAATTCTTATTCTATCTCATCAATGGCGTCTAAACTCTAATCAAGGAAGTTCTAAGAAGTCCCAAGAATAGAAGTGAAGCCAAGAGTTGAAGTCTTGAAGCCCCAAAGAAGTTATCTTAGGCGTACAAAAGCAAAAGTCCCCATTTCGACCCATTTTCAATCATTTAGCTCGAAACCAGGTTCTTTAAGCTTGTGATCTGTTTTAATACTCTTATAATTTCCTAATGATCATAATTATACTCTTGTTAAAAGCTTTTAGCTTAAAATCAACTCGTTATTCACTTTTGATCCAAACCGAATACTAGAAACCCTAATTTCATGTTTTCATTTAATCTATAAGCTAAACTTGTAAAATGTTGTTAAAATCTATCCTAATAAGCTTATCTAACAATATTTTAATCATTTTATTAACTCTTAAAAATATTTGAGTTAAAAACCTAGGCGTTTTCATTTTTAAACCCTTAAACGACCCGTTTTGATTTTCTAGCTAACGAACCCTTTTTCTAAACTTTTGTTACGTTAGAACATCTTATTTTAGCTTAATCTAATAAGCTATAACCTTCAAATATCATTTGGAACCTTAAAATAAGCTTGCATGGCTTTTTGAACTTGTTTTGTAAATATATTCCATGCAAGGGGTATATATCGTAACTTTCTAAAACTTATAACTAAAGGGGTTGTAATTGTCATTTTCCTAAAGTTATAAATATAAGGACCTATTTTTCCAAGTTTCAAAGTTAAAGGTTTAATATATATATTCTTTTTATATAAAGGACTAAACTTATAAAAGTTTATAAAACAAGGGTATATATTGCCAATTTTGCAAACTTATAAAATATTATATTTATATATTAATTATAAAAAAATATATAAATTATTCTAGGTTTTTGAAGAAACTTAAAACTATAATGTATCACATTAATAGGGAGCTTCATGTGAAAGGTTTCATTTGGGTATACGTTTTGACGAGTTTGCTGGATTTACGATTTAAAGTGTCCTAGCTCCTCAAACGTTTACTACATGACCTCTGAATTATGATGACCCGAACAGTGATACGATATTTCCATAATAAATTCAATCAAAATAATATTACATTAAAGGCTTTATGACATAAAACATATCCAATCAAACTAAGACTTAACATATTACCCAGGTTGTGTGACAGAGCCGTTACTTTCACTTCATATACTTTTGCCATCAATCAGATTTACTTATCTTGTTAAGGTGAGTTCATAGCCTTGCATTTTAAATCTTTTAAATACTTTATAAACCCGCAAGGGGGATACATTCTTAAACCATGAATGTAAGTGTTTTTCCAACTGTATGTTATCCAAATATATTATTGCCTAAGTACCTTCCAGTGCCACTATTTCCATATCATGAATCATTAATTACTTGCATTGTGAGTGAACGTGAATATTGTGAATATATCTATTGGGGGTGACGACTCCCGTTTGTATACCTATTCATAGGGTAGCCAAACGCACTATATTTGACCTAATGGGTAACTTTGGCAAGTTACCTTTCCACGAAGACATTTGTTCCTCAACCAATGTCACTACGGTAATTTTCCCTGTTAGCGTATTGATGCCATAAGCTTAGACACAATAATAATATTTTCCATGATAATTGCATTCGTTGCAATTATTGCCACTTTTAAACTTGTATCCAACCATTTACAAACTATGGGTGTATAACAACGTAACCCACTATTAAACTTGTACTCAACTATTATAACTAAAAACCTATGAATTTCACTCAACCATTGTGTTGACTTTTTAGCATGTTTATCTTAGGTAATTGAGCAACTTATGGCACGGACTTGAAGATGGTTAAACTGTTATCATTCAAACTTTATGTTTTTAGATTTTGGGACCTGTCTTTTGTAAAACTCTGATATATTATTGAATGATAACTAAATTTTCCAAAAATATCTCTTTTGAGTCGTTTTCTATGATTATGACTGTTGTACTATGAAATAATACCCCTGATTAGCTTCTGATGCTATAGTGTAAAAAATAGGGGTGGTTTACAGATTGGTATTATGCGCCATAGTTTATAGGAGAACAATGTTTAAAACCTTAACTATAACTACTTTGTCTTCTTCACCCCAGAAATACTCCCGTGCCAGCATATCCCAAATAGTATGTAAGATAACATAACTACTGTACTATTATATAAAGAACTTATGTTATTTACCTAGGTTGTTACACAGTTTCATGTCCTCATTCACACCCTAATATCGTTCTATCCGATTCGATATTGAGATCTTTTTCCTCTACAATTGTTCAAGACTATTTCACCCAGCCACACCAGGAAATACTTATCCTAACTCTTCAAAATTTTAACTAAGTATCTTTTGCAAACTAGTCTTCTCACTCTTTACATGATATCCGTATATGGAAATCATGCAAGCATATTAGCTACTGATAATGAATTACCTAATCCTCCACTTCAAGCTCCTATTGCTCACTACTTTTTTTGTGTCTCCATCTCCAGTGTTATCACTATCACCAATGTTTGATTCTCGAGATTTATTTCCTCCCAAGGAGATTTCACCACCTAAATACATTGAGACTCCTGTTGAATCACCCATTCCAGTATCTCCATCCTCATCAGTAGGATCTTCATCACTAGTTAGGTCAACTACACCACCACCAGACTATCCTTTTGATAAGTCTATCTTCGCAGAGTTAGATAATTCCTTATGGATTATACCGCAACCACTAGGAAGTGAACCAGTCCTCGAGGAACCTAATGAGTCAGATGCTTGTGAAAGTATTCATCTCTGGAAATGATCATTGAGAATATCCAAGGTTGTCATCAAGGGTCTTCTAAACAAGATTCAAGAACTCAAAAATAACAAGGGAGAACCACCAGATTAGATCTGTGTCATTTATAGCTTTCTAGAATCCAACCACTAGATGTATGGTATAAATAATGACACTTGTCAAATTTTATTATATAGACAAGTTATTTATACAAATGATGATTCCGTTATACCTTGTTGTTTCATAATACCAATTGTGTATGTCAAGAATGTCTATCCTATATCCTGTAGTATGATGACTCATATCTTTATCCGAGATTACTATGATTCTTTTACTATCTGATTTTCTCAAACATTTATATCTAGAAAATCTAAGCCTCCTATTGGATCACTCATTTTATTATCTCTATATCTATCCTTGGAAGTCTTAAATTCCAAAAATTTTCCGTTATATCCTGCAATGTAATATCAAAGAATGATCATAAGTCTTTGTATTATAATGAGAATTTTCATACCTTAACTTGTGATATGACTATATCATTTTATGGATTCTTATTATGTGTTGTCTTATGTTAATAGAATGCATCCCAAGAGAACAACAACATCTGAAACACCAACTATGACTTAGGCTGTTATCCGGAAACTGATTGCTGATGGTATTGCTGCACCTCTATAAGCACAAGCTGCTACCATGGCAAATACCAATAGGAATGTCATAAGTAACTACAAAGGGTTTATGAGTTGTTAACATTCCTATTTCAATGGTACGGAAGGAGCTATTGGCCTCATCCGCTGGTTTGAACGTACTGAATCGGTATTTTCGCATAGCAAGTGTGCTGAGGAAGACAAAGTGACATTTGCTACTGGTACTCTAACAGATGATGCCTTATCTTGGTGGAATGCATACGCCCAACCTATTGGGATGAAACAAGCCAATAGGATTACCTGGACT
Source organism: Tanacetum coccineum (assembly GCA_026074375.1). Lineage (NCBI taxonomy): Eukaryota > Viridiplantae > Streptophyta > Magnoliopsida > Asterales > Asteraceae > Tanacetum > Tanacetum coccineum. The sequence continues at coordinate 9,014 of BQNB010144729.1, forward strand.
GAATTGAAAAGGCTCTTGACCAATAAGTATTGTCCTCGAACTGAAGTCAAGAAAATGGAAGACGAAGTTTACAACTTGGCTATGAAAGGAAATGATCTCAAAACTTACGTTAGAAGATTCCAGGAATTAGCAGTCTTATGTCCAAACATGGTACCAAACACCGAGAAGCTTATGTAAGTCTTTATTGGGGGATTACCCAGAAGTATTGAAGGAAATGTTACTGCTTCAAAACCTCAAACTCTGGAGGAAGCCATTACCATAAACCAGAGGTTGATGGAGCAGGTAATAAAACACAATTTTGCATAAGAAACCAATGATCACAAACGAAAGTTTGATGATAGCAGAAACACCAACAACAACAACTACCCTAATAATCGTGACCACAACAACTACCCCAATGATCATAACAACAATAACCACTCCAACAATCGCAACAACAACAACTACCAAGATAACTGCAACAATAACAACCATAACAATGATTACCACCATTAGCAAAATAGAAGGCAGGAAACCTTTAGGACTTATAAAAACCATGGATATAATGGACCTCATCCCCTGTGTAGAAAGTATACCCTGCATCATACAAGACCTTGCACTGTTAGGTGTCAAAATTGTAACAAAGTAGGCCATCAGACCAGAAACTGTAGAAGCTAAGAACTTCTAAATACCACTCTCAACTAAATCTCGGGATGAGATTTCTATAAGGTTGGGGGACTATAACAACCCACAATTTTCATCACTGTAATTTCCACTTATATTATATTAAGTACTACTTTTTCATGGAAATATTTTTTGCTTTATTCCATCCATTATGTAACATAACTTACATAACTCAAGTAAACGAGCTCACACAACCTCTATCAATGCCATCTGTATCTATGTTTATATCATATAAACATCCTAATATGTCAAGTCTATATCTCAATATCATTTTACCAAGTACATTATCCATTTAACGTACTTTTCAAAATGTTATATCAAAACAAGCATTAAACATTAACGTTTATATCAAAACCCTAATTATATGTAATGTATACATATAAAATGAATGTACAAGTCCTTTAAAGAATAATGTATAAGTCATTAATGCATGACATTCAAAATAGCCATTTTACCTCCATTTTCCTAAGGAATCTTGTAAAACTATTAAGTACAAGTTACAAGCAAGAAATGCTCTACATTTACATTCTATTTACCTTCTCATTTCATGGAATTACATGAATTCAAACCAAGAAACCCTAACCCAAGCTAGTTTCTAAACTGTGACCCATTTCTTTGTTTATACCTATTTAAAACCTAAACCATTAATCAAATAAGTTGTAAATACTTAATATACAACATTACAATATATATTTCATCCTTATAACACCAATGTACATGAAAAATAAACTAGAAACCCTAACCCATGCCTAATTTAAACCCGCGACCCCTTTTGCACCTCTATTACCCTCCTACTTTAGTTGTAAGCTGCTTACAAGCTCATTCCTTCCATCTCTTTGCCACAAAGAAGCTACATCACCTCCTTATTGGCTTCATTTCAGCCGCGACCTCCAAACCATCCACAACCATCCACCTTTCATTTCTAGCCTTGCTAACTCATCCCATAGCCTCTCCTAGCTAATCCTAATCAACCCCACCTATCCTAGCTTGGGCATTAAGTTTCCTTGGCCACCAAGGGTCTTCAACACTATAAATAGGTGCGAACACTCTTCCTTCTAACTCACACCTTTAATTCTCATTCTATCTAATCAATGGCATCTAAATTCTGATCAAGGAAGTTTTAAGAAGTCCCAAGAACAGAAGTGAAGCCAAGAGCTAAAGTCTTGAAGCACCGAGGAAGTTATCTTAGGCATACGAAAGCAAAAGTAGCCATTTCGACCCGTTTTCTATCATTTAGCTCGAAACCATGTTCTTTAAGCTCGTGATCTATTTTAATACTCTTATAATTTCCTAATGATCATAATTTTACTCTTTTTAAAAGCTTTTAGCTTAAAATCCACTCGTTATTTACTTTTGATCCAAACTGAATACTAGAAACCCTAATTTCACGTTTTCATTTAATCTATAAGCTAAACTTGTAAAATTTTGTTATAATCTATCCTAATAAGCTTATCTAACAATATTATAATCATTTTATTAAGTCTTAAAAAGATTTGAGTTAAAAACCTAGGCGTTTTCATTTTTAAACCCTAAAATGACCAGTTTTGATTTTCTAGCTAACAAATCCTTTTTCTAAACTTTTGTTACGTTAGAACATCTTATTTTAGCTTATTCTAATAAGCTATAACTTGCAAATATCATTTGGAACCTTAAGATAAGCTTGCATGGCTTTTTGAACTTGTTTTGCAAATATATTCCATGCAAGGGGTATATATCGTAACTTTCTAAAACTTATAACTAAAGGGGCTAAAAATGTCATTTTACTAAAGTTATAACTATAAGGACCTATTTTGCCAAGTTTCAAAGGTAAAGGTTTAATATGTATATTCTTTTTATATAAAGGACTAAACTTATAAAAGTTTATAAAACAAGGGTATATATTGCCAATTTTGCAAACTTATAAAATATTATATTTTTATATTAATTATAAAAAAATATATAAATTATTCTAGCTTTTTAAAGAACTTAAAACTATAATGTATCAGATTACTAGGGAGCTTCATGTGAAGGGTTTCATTTGGGTATATGTTTTGACGAGTTTTCTGAATTTATGATTTAAAGTGTCTTGGCTCCTTAAACGTTTACTACATGACCTCTGAATTATGATGGCCCAAACAGTGATACGATATTTCCATAATAAATTCAATCAAAATGATATTACATTAAAGGCTTTATGACATAAAACATATCTAATCAAACTAAGACTTGACATATTACCCATGTTGTGTGACGGAGCCGTTACTTTCATTTCATATACTTTTACCATCAATCAGATTTCCTTATCTTGTTAAGGTAAGTTCATAGCCTCGCATTTTAAATCTTTTAAATACTTTATAAACCCGCGAGGGGGATACATGCTTAAACCATGAATGCAAGTGTTTTTCCAACTGTATGTTATCCAAATATATTATTGCCTAAGTACCTTCCAGTGCCACTATTTCCATATCATGAATCATTAATTACTTGCATTGTGAGTGTACGCGAATATTGTGAATAGATCTATTGGGGGTGACGACTCCCGTTTGTATACCCATTCATAGGGTAGCCAAACGCACTATATCTGACCTAATAGGTAACTTTGGCAAGTTACCTTTCAATGGGGACATTTGTTCCTTAACCAATGTGACTACGGTGATTTTCCCTGTTAACGTATTAATGCCATGGGCTTAGACACAATAATATTGTTTTCCATGATAATTGCATTTGTTGCAATTATGGCCACTATTAAACATGTATTCAACCATATACAAACTATGGGTGTATAACAACGTAACCCACTATTAAACTTGTACTAAACTATTATAACTGAAAACCTATGAATTTCACTCAACCTTTGTGTTGACTTTTTAGCATGTTTATCTCAGGTAATTGATCAACATATGGCACGGAGTGGCTTGGACTTAAAGATGGCTAAAGTTATCATTCAAACTTTATGTTTTTAGATTTTGGGACCTGTCCTTTTGTAAAACTCTGATATATTATTGAATGATAACTAAATTTTCCAAAAACATCTCTTTTGAGTCGTTTTCTATGATTATGACTATTGTACTATGAAGTAATACCCTAGATTAGCTTCCGCTGCTATATGTAAAAATGGGAGTGTTACATTGGAGGCATGATTCTATCACGTCACACAGAAATTAACTTGATAAGCATTCATAACATGATATACTCATAACATGTGTTGGGATTAAAAGTCTTCTTGATGCTGTTTGGATTACTGCTGCTTATGTTTGTGTTAATGCTGCTCAGCTAGAGTTAGTACTACTCAGAGACTTCAAAGAAAATATGCTAAGTGTTTACTACTGCTAGTACACAGTTAGTACTTCTAGTGAATATTAGTACTGTTGATGAACTTCAAAGAAAATATGCTAAGTGTTTACTACTGCTAGTACAAAGTTAAGACTGCTCAGCTAAAGTTAATGCTGCTAGTAAAAATATGCTTGAAGTTACTACTGCTAGTGAATATCAAGTTAATGCTGCTAGTAAAAATATGCTTGAAGTTACTACTGCTAGTGAATATCAAGTTAATGCTGCTAGTTAGTATTGCTTATATGATATATATTAGTTGTTTATAGAAAAGATTTTAGATACTTAGGGAAGTATTGTAAGCCGACTAGGACTCTTGTATGAAAGGAAAGAGCGTTCCTATGGCATAGAGTTGATGTACCAAAACCAAAACCAAAAATCAATCTTAGTCGTATAATTCTTAGCTTCAAGGTCTTTGTAACCCTAATACTTTGAGAGTATTTATATTATTATCATTAATAATATTGGAGCTTGTTTGTTGAATTATATGTTTATAGAATTACTGTTTCATTGATAATTCTTCTTAATATTAAAGATTAGATTCCGCATAATCTTTAATACATTCAAACAAAGTTTCTACTATAGTTGTGTTAGATTTATCTAATATAACTAAACCTTAAACAAGCTTAAGGAATTTGATCTATTGAAGTGGGATCAACAAGTGGTATCAGAGCTTGTTAAGAAGCTTTGAAGAGAAGAACCTGGTCTGGTTTTATACACAAGTCTTTTAAAAAAGATATGGATTAGGATTCTGCAACATGTGGCTGCATCCTAAAGTTTCCATGCTTTGGGTCTTAAACCTAGTGAGTATGAGATCTGGAGGATGAGGATTGAACAATATATCCAGATGATACACTATGCACTATGGGAAGTCATAGAGAATGGTGCAACCTTGCCAAAAATAATAGTTGTGGAAGGTGTTGTGATAGTGATGCCTATTTCAACTGCTGAAGAAAAGGCTCAGAGAAGATTAGAGGTGAAAGCTAGAAGTACTTTAATGATGGGCATTCCTAATGAACATAAATTAAAGTTTAACTCTATAAAGGATGCTAAGAAGTTGCTGAAAGCTGTTGAAAAGAGATTTGGTGGGAATGCTGCTACAAAAAAGACTCAAAGGAATCTCTTAAAGCAATAATATGAAAACTTCACTGCTCCAAGCTTAGAGATGCTTGATCAAACTTTGAATCAGCTTCAAAAGCTTGTGAGTCAGTTGGAGCTTTTGGATGAAAAGCTTTCACAAGAAGATGTTAATAAAAAATTATTAAGAAGTTTGTCACCTAAGTGGAACACACATGCTGTTGTGTGGAGGAATAAAGCTGATTTAGAGACAATGAGCATGGATGATTTCTACAACAACCTCAAGGTGTATGAACTAGAAGTTAAAGGGATGTCTAGCTCAAGTTCAAGCACACAGAACATGGCTTTTATGTCCTCTTCAAATAACAACACTAGCAACACTAATGAAGCAGTTAATACTGCTCATGGAGTTTCTACTGCTAGCACTCAAGTTAATGTTGCTAACTCTACAAAAATTGATAACTTGAGTGATGCTGTTATTTGTGCATTCTTTGCTAGTCAACCAAATAGCCCTCAACTTGTACATGAGGACTTGCAACAAATCCATCTAGATGATATGGAAAAGATGGATTTGAGATGGCAAATGGACATGTTGACTATGAGGGCAAGTGTTGAGAATTGTTTAGCCCATCTAGGATAGTTTTACAGATAATATTGAATGCACATCAGAATAATAAGAAAGCAATATTATTAAACAAGGTTTTAACCGAACGTTGAAGCCTTCATTATATTTAATCAGAACAAATGAGGCTACACCAACTATCTAATAAACTAACTACTAAATAAACTAATAAGCTAACTATTAGACTCTTATTGGAGAGATCTAACTATGATGGATTATATAAATTAGACGCCTATGGCCCTTTATATAGAGGGTTTACAAGAAAACCTAGCTTACATAAGAAGCTAACTTAATAATTCACATTAAGTCCTTGTTGTTTCACATTTCTTCAATTTTGCATATTTAGTTTTGTAATCATCAAATCTCAGATCCCAACAATCTTCCCCTAATTGATATTATAAAACAATCTTCATGTATGAAACAATCTTCAATGCTTCCACTTGACTTATGATTTTCTTGAACATGCCACCACATATAAATAAGCTGCAAATCAATAAACCTGTAATCTTCTTCCCCTTTTTATAATCATCTAATAGGGATCTTATGTAGAAATGTAACTTGTAAACACTTCCCCTTCAGTAGTGCATGTAGATGGTTAAACATTTAATCAATAAGCTTCCCCTGAAACCCATATGTTTACCATCTCATGAATCTCGAACTCTGTAGGCTCTATGTAGTGATCACTAATGAAGAAAACCGAGTATAACGAATTTGATGAAGAAGTATAATATCCCAAACTTGTGTCTTATGTCTTGCACTATCCATGTGACGTCAAATTTATAAATAAATCTGGGAAATATAAGTAGACCGCAACCTCTTGACAAAATCCTCATCTTCTATGAGACACATACTAAGTGATAGCAAATGTGAGCATTGAGCACCTATAAGAAAAATCACACACCTTTGCTAGATTTTGACAAGTCTTCATCAACACCATTTAAGCACGAACAAGTTATCTTTAAAGTCAATGTCCTACTATAAACATGACTTTAAGATATGATAAGACACGCACCTGTGAAACCTAACTACAACATCAAATAAGCAATATTTAATTGTCTTCGTAATCACATCTTCAAATAATCTCCAAAACGAGCCATAAATCAATAAGAATAAACTATTTGAAAAATAGTTATGTCCGAGATCCAAATCTATGAGTCAACCGATATTTGATAAAGCTAGCGGTACAAACTAGCTATGTCAGATAGCTTTAACGGTACAAACTGATTCAACAAGCGGTATTAACAAATCAAGCACTTAGCGACGCTTTTTTTGTCTCAAAACTGTCACAAAGTCATCACTATCCTGTCACATATCCATCACAAAACTATTGCTAATATAAGTACTCCTTCCTCCCATAACAATTAGCAACACAGATTCTGTCACTGAACCATTGCAACCCTTCACTTTGCTCAATCATACTGTTGTCACCTGCATTCCTTACCCATCTTTCATAACAATAAAAACATTCTTGAAGCCCAATACAAACTTCTTAATCATTGACGAACACAGTAGTATAACAGCAGCATTAATATTTTCTTCCAATGAATAACCCAATATCAATATACTTGAACAATACCAAAGTAACATGCATATATGTATTCAAACAGTACCTTCTTTCAGCCCAACGGTAGTAATAAACTGTGTTTTATCACGTGAGTAGTACATTGAGTTCTCTTGACAGTATAAAAATTCCTTGTTCACAACACATTAAGCCCAACAGTTGTATTACTGTCATCCATGGCCCAATAGCAGTTGTAATACCATACGTTATTAGCACATGGATATTCAATCAGAATCACATTTGTCTTTTAGCCATATCTTCTATCTTTAAAACAAATCCTAATTCGCTATAACAGATTATAAAAGATCTTCTTTCTTAATATCAAATCTCTTTGTCTCCATACGAACGTCACCAATCAACCACAGTAGCAGGAACATGATTAAGCATCAGATACATCATGTTGTGAAACCCAAATAGTCGCATCATCAGTTAAATCACGTTCAAGAAGATAACAAATCAAAAGATCTGATATAACAATAGCAACGTGAAATCCTTCTTGATAATCATGACAATGAAACTAATTGCTTATGAAGACCAGCGAATCAAATCAGTAAGGCTTCAATACAGAAG
>BQNB010144730.1:0-16815 GCA_026074375.1 Tanacetum coccineum
TTATACGAGTATTAAAGCTACACCTTTTGAGGCGTTGTATGGTCGTAAATTCCGTTCGCCTATCTGTTGGGCTGAGGTGAGAGACGCTCAGCTCACTGGCCCAGAAATTGTTCGTGAAACAACAGAGAAGATCATTCAAATAAAGCATCATTTACAAGCTTCACATGATCAACAAAGGAGCTATGCTGATAAGAGACGTAAGCCATTAGAGTTTCAAGTTGGGGAGAAGGTTATATTGAAAGTATCACCCTAGAAAGGAGTGATACGTTTCGGCAAACGGGGAAAGCTAAACCTTCGTTATATCGGACCTTTTAAGATCCTCACCAAAGTTGGAACGGTTGCATATCAACTTGAGTTACCCGAGCAACTAAGTTGTGTTTATAGTACCTTTCACGTCTCAAACCTTAAGAAGTGCTTATCCGACGAACCGCTCGCTATTCCGTTGGACAAAATCCACGTCGATGACAAGCTCAATTTCATTGAAGAACCGGTTGAAATTATGGACCGCGAAGTTAAACGTTTGAAGAAAAGCCGCATTCCAATCATGAAGGTCTGTTAGAATTCAAGAACAGTTCCCGCGTATACTTGGGAGCGCGAAGACCAAATACAGAAAAAGTACCCTCATCTTTTCGCTAACCCTGAATCTGCGTCTCAAGCTACGTCCTAAGCTTTAAGGACAAAGCTTTTTTAACGGGGAAAGGATGTCACATCCCGTAAATTTTAGGTCAACATTTTAAACCTTTCCCATTATTATCTTTGACTTTTACATGTTACGCTTGAATCTGACAGTTTACCGGGAAGTTAAACCGCATAAATCTGAAAAACATCATCGGGTGTGTCTCGCCATTAGTTATTAAATAAATTTAGGCCTTATATTAGATATTTTAACTTTTCTAAGTGCTTCGTGATTTTTAATCACTTCCAATATTGATTTTAGGGTTTTATCTTTTAAATTGCGTTTTTCGCGTTTTTGACTAAACGGAACCCTGAAAACCCGAAATCTTTTCGGGTAAACTCGAGTTATCATCCGTCAAGCATTGTAATGCTAAAAATTTCATTCACCTCCCTCTCTTGACATATTGGACGCCTAAAACTCAAGACCAAAACACCTTGAGCTCTAAATTAATTCATGAAGCATCTTTTGGATTTCCCATGCATGTGATCATGTAAGCATAAGATAGTGACTTATGAGGGAGTTACTCTCATGCACACTTCACTAGTTTGACCTTACCATGTGACACATACATGTATGGAAGGATTCTACTTGTACAGTTGACCTCAACATGACCAACTTATGCATATATAGTGAACTATGATTTAAAATTTAAACCCATTTGGGTCCTTGTGGCTAGTTTTGGCCGAACCCAAGACCACACACACCCTTGGTGTGGTTGAGTCCCATGTGGCCACATAAAAACCTAAACCTCAAGTGCTTGGTCTTATATATATCACACTAAATCATAACTTATGGTTCTCATATCATTTCTTGCCTCTTTAAAATTTATCTCTTCTCTCCCTCTCCTCTTGAAACTCATGGCCAAACCAACACCCTCTTAGGGTTTCATTTCTCTTGATTTCTTCAAAGATCCAAGTAATCTTGGCTTATTTCTAAGGTTAGCTAAGGTGTTTTCAAGTGTTGATTCACAAATTTTCAAGGGTTTGCTCAAGATCAAAAACTAGGGTTTCGAAAATTGTTGTTGGGTTTTATAGATCTAGTGATTTTGGGTATAGATCTTGTGATTCTCTACTTGTGTCTTCATTCTTGTAAGTATTCTTAACCCATCTCTTTTTTCATTTCTTTTATTCTTATGAATATTGTTTAAGTTTAAGAGTCCATGTATTTGTGTTACTTTTATAAAAATAAATGATAAAAATATCTTGACAACTTTTATAAAAATGGAAGTATTATGTTTGTTGTTTTATAAGTTATGGTGAGATGAGTTAAAAAGTGGGTTACAATAATAGATATGATGAGGTTAGGATAGAATAAGAGTGGTTTTGTTGGTTAGTTTTGGCGAAAAAGAAGTTAGGTTAGACTAGACACTATGGCGATCTTATGATTGAGTCTATGGTATATATTCAAATATGTGAATTGCTGATTTAAAATGTAAAAGAGGTTGTAGGACACTTAAAAATATTTTCAATAGTCAAAAAATATCCCCCATAGGGAGGTCACTCCAATTTACAAAACTTTAAACCTAGCATACTATGCATCATCTTTAGTCTTCAGCTCGTAAACTTCATTTCTTGATTTACTTTTGTGAATATGTTGTAGTGATTAGTGACTTTGGGATCGAGCTTGTTCCTTTATCTTTAACTTGTATGTGATAATGTGATATTGGGCATCTTGAGATCATCAACCAAGCATAATCTCTTCGCCATCTTAATGAACTTTGCCATCTTGTGAAACTTATGACTTTGGATCGACATGCTCATACCTTTCTTGATTTGTTGACCTGAAAAGCTTTAATGTTGCATCTTTCTTGAAACTCTTTAACTTTAACACTTCGTCACTTTGAGAAAGACGTTCGATATCAGAGTGACAAAAACTTCTTTGAAATTATTTGACTTTAATACTTTGTCACTTCAAGAAAGACGTACAGTATCAGAGTAGCGGAAGTCTTGAAACATGTACTTGAGCTTTCATTATGTCTTTATGTTTGTCGGTCTGGTATGAGCATGTGGCTATGAATCATGTGAGTCAGCGGGAAACAGGTACCTTCACCACCATCTTTAAGTTTCTTGTAATAAAACAGTTAGCAATAAAGCGGGGGGACGAATATGGCTTTGTCATTCGCCCGTGTTTGGTTGGAGTAACCTTCGAATCCGTGAGGATCGACATGTGATCAGGTAGATTCAATTTAAGAAGAATCTCCATGACAGGATTTCTAGTTAAAGTATAGAATCTTTCTAACACATGTGTATTAGATTCATCAAACTCAGCATGTTCTCATTATCAGAACATCTCAAAGCAGACAGCACGATAAGAGTGAACCAGTGAGTTACTATCTCACCGATTGAAATAGAAAAATCGATTTGAAAATCAATCAACGTGTCACTTGCTAAAGTGGTTTTGTGACACATCGAGAGTGTTAATCATTTCAAAAATTCATCATCAATCGTCAATTCATATCCTGGAACAAGTTTGATTCTTATAGAATCGCACCATCGTTTCTTTCCAGTTGTCACAAGTTTGATTCATAAAGAATCGCACAAGTTACCTACCATGAGCTTGTTTGATGTTGGCTCAAGCAGGATTTCCATCTTCATTGTGAATGAATTCACTCTGATGTTCTGGCAAAATCACAAGGATAATGCGTAGGACTCTTAATATATATCTTGTAATTCACATTGTGTGACTTAGCAAGCAGAATTTGACAAGTGTCCTAATGAGATTTATGGATGATCTCTTTTGGCTCTAGACTCAATAGTGCACTTTGATTTTAGTGATCGGAGGCTGGAGCAGACTGCCACCTTTTCAATATCAACTAACTCGGAGTGAGAAAGTCGATAGAAATGCGTGTAATCTCCGTGAGAAATGAAACAAGAGTCTTTTGAGAGACCTTGAGTGGCTAGGGAGGGTTGTGCATAGCGTCACTGGGTCCATGACAATCTTCAATGTCAGACAACACCTTAGTGTTTCCGACAGTTTATGTATTGACCCGGTTTCTGCCTAAGTGTATGGAGGGCTTCTTTCTTTTCACCCTTTATCTTTACATTTATTTTTCATTCTTCAACCCCTTCAATGCTTACCGAGACTTCATAACTAACACCTTGTTGGGTTTGTTCCAGTGTTAGCTCCATCTCAGTCGGCATTATTCCCTTTTCTCACTTTTTCTCCTTTTATCATACCTAAGGACTTCTACACTACCTAGTGGATATCCTTGGGTAGATCTCTCTGGTTCTGGCTGGATCATGGGATTTGAATACCTTAGCCTAACCGCCTTATAACTCCTTAAATTTAAGTACATGGTCGGTCTTTTGGGTATTTCATCACAATCCTTTCAAAAACATTGAAAATTTCAATCAAAGTATTTGATATAAATATAAAAAGATTTACACTTTGAGAGTTTTTTATTATCACTAAAAGCTCACCCTTAACATGTGCATCGTAATCGTAGTACATGCTAGGTGTGGAGTGCATTAAGTCCATTTTATTTGATCACATCTTTCAATACAAGTTAGGTTAATTACATTTTCTCCCCTTATCTAAAATGTTAATCCCTTGATATTTTGGATATCAATCGATTAACCTTTCGGGAAAAAATTGTTATATACTATCTATGAGGAACATTTTAATGCTCCCCCTCAATTTATGAGGGTATATAAGATAGTGCCGAGTACTATAATTTGAATTTTTTTGAATTTACTAAGAAATTCTTGAAAATTTTATACTCGAGCACTCCTTAGAATCACCATTAAGTCTACACTACATATTAATATATTCACAAGTTATATCTAACTCTAAACCAATAAAATATACAAAAATTTGATATAATATTTAATAATCGGATCGGTGGTAATTGTTAAATAAAGTGTGACTAATATTATTTGTCGGATACATTATATTAGACTGGGACGATTATTAAAATATATGATTCGTAACGAAAGTATTCCATATGGAAACAAATGTTTATTTAATCGATAATAATTAAAACACCATTGGTTGTTAAAATGATTTATATTAAATTAAATTGGGAAAGTGGATTTGCAACAAGTCGTTCGACTTGGGATCGTTTTATAACGAAAGGTAATGGCGAAAATTTTATAAATTTCCTATATCATAGTAATGTTTACTAAAACTGCTTCACTTTAGAACCGATAAAGCGGGACCAGAGTATATTTAAAAGGATTACATTAACTTGTATTATACATAACCCGACCAAGAACGATAAAACTTCACTTTTTACATTGAGATAACAGTTTACGACGCGACCTGCGAGGAAACGAAAATATAAGTTTATAAAAATATTTTTTTATATTTTAGATCTTCAGCTAGAAGTACACTTAATTAATATGGGTAAAAGTTTTACCATATGTCAGTGTGTTAAATTTTATAACTTAAAGACTTGTGTTCTACAAGGCTTCTTGATCTGAGTTGTTTCGTCTTCCGTTCGTATTGTTCATATTGGAGCCTATTGTCAATCTTATTCAACATCAATGTGAATTAGATGCTACCTGTTCAATCGTTTCTAACATCAATGTGAGTTCATAGCCCCGTTTACATGTTTTACATATATTTTGGGGTGAGAAATGCTTGTTACAATTCAATTACGGTTTGATTTTAAAACTCGTTAAGTGCTCAATTTTCAACTGTCTGCATTCATGCTTTAACTAAAAAGCATTTACATGGTTGTTTACCTGTTAGGTTTTACATACTACTTTTTATATCTCGCGAGGAGATATAATACCGGGTTTACTTTTTGTTCGTAAACGAATTTTATACTTTTATTGATATGGATTAGCTTGCATTGAACTGTAAATCACTTGGGGGTGAGCAGAATGTTATAAGACTAGATCTATTTGGGATTGACAATCCCCGTTCGGGGATCTAGCTAATCACTGGGAACGAACGTTATACATGTGGATTACGATTGGAATTGGCGCCTGCGGGGCAATAATCATTACTGCCGGGTTGTTCTTGGAGGACCACCATGAGGGGAACATATTATTTTTCATTAATGCTCCGGGTGTTCTTGTATGGTAAACACCCATGATGGGTACATATTATTTTTTCATTATCGCCCGGGTGTTCTGGAGGGTACACCTACGATGGGTCACATTTACTAGCCTCTGAATATGTGGCATACATACAAGTCTACGTCACAGTTCATGAACTTAGAGTAATGGTAATCATGGTTTTATACACACTTGAATAAAGTGGCAATACATATTTTGGATATTTTGTGATCCAACTTTGTACGTACATTTGGCGACTTATTTGGGGATAGAAATGGTTCTTGCCATTATTTTACAACTATTGATTTCTGGAAAATCATAACCTAGCATTTGGAGACATTTAAAGGCATTTAAATGGTCACACAATTATTTTATGATACTGTAGGGAGACAGTAGTCATTAAACGTTTTTATATGACACTGTAATGATACAGTGGGCAGATACATTTATTGGAACTAACGTTTGTATTTACAGAAACCTATGAACTCACCAACTTTATGTTGACCTTTTTAAGCATGTTTTTCTCAGGGAAATTATATGCTCGGATTTCTTAAAGTGCATTGGAGTCTATACATTCAAGCTTTTCATTGTGATGCAATTATGGGACAAATGTATATTAAATTCAAGATTTTAATTAAATCAACGAGATTGTTTTACAAACGACACATTTAGAGGTCGTTCTCTTGTATCTAGCGCTGTGTATTATGAAGTAGCACCCCAAGTGGTATTCCGCTGCGTTGTCATATTTTTGGGGGTGTTACAATGAGCATGTGGCTATGAATCTTGTGAGTCAGCAGGAAACAGGTACCTTCACCACCATCTTTAAGTTTCCTGCAATAAAACAATTAGCAATAAAGCGAGGGGACGAATATTGCTTTGTCATTCGCCCGTGTTTGGTTGGAGTAACCTCTAGAATTGTGAGGATAGACACATTGATCAGGTAGATTCAATTTAAGAAGAATCTCCTTAACAGGATTTCCAGCTGAAGTATAGAATCTTTCTAACACATGTGTATTAGATTCATCGAACTCAGCATGTTCTCATTATCGGAACGTCTCAAAGCAAACAGCACGATAAGAGTGAACCAGCGAGTTACTATCTAACGATTGAAGTTAAAATAAGTGATTGAAAAATCAAATCGATGTGTCAACTTGCTAAGTGGTTTTGTGACACATCGAGAGTGTTAATCATTTCAAAATTCATCATCAATCGTCAATTCATAACCTGGAACAAGTTTGATTCTTGTAGAATCGCACCATCGTTTCTTTCCAGTTGTCACAAGTTTGATTCATATAGAATCGCACAAGTCACCTACCATGAGCTTGTTTGATGTTGGCTCAAGCAGGATTTCCATCTTCATTGTGAATGATATCACTCAGATGTTCTGGCAAAATCACAAGGATAATGCGAAGGACTCTTAGTATATATCTTGTTATTCACATTGTGCGACTTAACATATTTAATTTGACAAGTGTCCTAATGAGTTTATGGATGATCTCTTTTTGGCTCTAGACTCAATAGTGCACTTTGATTTTAGTGATCGGAGGCTGGAGTTGAGTGCCACCTTTTCAATATCAACTAACTCGGAGTGAGAGAGTTGATAGAAATGTGTGAATCTCTGTGAGTTTTAAAACAAAGTCTTTCCGACTTTGAGTGGATGGGAAGGGTTGTGCATAGCATCACTGGGTCCATGATTGTCTTCAATGTCGGAAAACATCTTAGTGTTTCCGACAGTTTATGTATTGACCCAGTTTCTGCCTAAGTGTATGGAGGACTTCTTTCTTTTCACCCTTTATCTTTACATTTATTTTTCATTCTTCAACCCCTTCAATGCTTACCGAGACTTCATAACTAACACCTTGTTGGGTTTGTTCTAGTGTTAGCTCCATCTCAGTCTGCATTCTTCCCTTAATCTCACTTTACTCCTTTTATCATACCTAAGGACTTCTACACCAGCTAGTGGATATCCCTGGGTAGATTCCTTCGGTTCTGGTTGGATCATAGGATTTGAATACCTATGCATAACCACCTTATATCTCCATAAATTAAAGTATATGTCGGTCTTTTGAGTATTCCATCACGATCAGAACCAAAATCATTGAAAAGTTTAATCAAAGTGTTTGATATAAATATCAAAAGGTTTACACTTTGAGATGTTTTTCAATATCACTAAAGCTACCCTTACATGATGCATCGTAATCATAGTACATGTTGGTGTGAGTGCATTAAGTCTATTTTATTTGATCACATCTTTTAATACAATTTAGATCCAAGTTAATCACATTTTCTCCCCTTATCCAAAATGTTAACCCCTTGATATTTTGGATATCAATTGATTAACCTTTCGAGGAAAAAATGTTATATAGCTATCTATAAGGAATATTTTAATGCTCTCTCTCAATGTGTGAGGGTATATAAGATAGTGTTGAGTGCAATAAGTTGAAATTTTTTGAATTTACTAAGAAATTCTTGAAAATTTGTACTCGAGCGCTCCTTAATATCACCATAAAGTCTACACTACATATATATATATTCACAAGATTATTATGTACGAGGTTTGACCTGAATGATGAGAAATTATGATATAATCATATGGTTCTTTGTAGCAGCCGTAGTGTCTCTTTGTATAATCTCCACCAACGGACAAATTTTCTAAGTCTATTAACCTTCTTTATTTCAAGAAGTTGTCAATCTGATCTTTCTCTGTCCAAGCACTCTTCGGCATTGCTTCAACTTTCTTTCTAAGTTACGAAAGTCTTTGCTCCAAACTTAGAGTATGAAACATATTTAGATACATATGTAACATGAGCTTGTGTGGTTGGTGATGTCGGTGTTGATGTTGTCTTAGCTTCCCCATTCAAGAACTTGATACCGAAACACCAAAGTCAATTAAGTCCCGGATGAGCGTATTTCTCTCTTCAAGATAGTTATGATTTAATTGTAACACCAAAGTCAAACTAAGTCCGGTTGTCACAATTTTCCCTCTAAGTAGTCGAATGATAACACCAAAGTCAACTAAAGTCCCATATGTACTCATTTCTTTTGTAGAATACATAACTTACTTAAGGAATCATTCATAACATAGGTGTACCTCTTTTATCATACTTTAATCATTTAAGAATAAGCTTAGGGATTGACCGTTTGAGGAAGCATTAACTGAATCAGAAAGAACTTTTCTCAAGTTTTAAATAATTATACTCCCAACACTTCCCCTTGGGGACTCAAATGATGCATACTGACTAATGACGAGATGTCTCTTCCACCATGTGATTGAAATAGTGCACTCGAAGATTCAAAAAGGTCCTAAAATCAAAAGAGATACCTCAAAGAGACAAAAGAAGCTAACACAAAAGAAGCCTTGGACATATCAAAGTATAAATTCTACTCCTTCCCCTGTGGTTTCGACACGTCGGAATTAGCAAATCCTTATAGCATACTTATTCGAGACTCGTGTTGAAGAATTAATAAGCTTAAATCTATTCCGTGAGAATCAACTTCAAGGCTTTCAAAACTATGAAAGTTTTTCCAAGCATTCCTAAGTCTTTTACAAACAATGAGGTGTTGGCAATATTGATCGAATGTAGTTTAAGGCCTGAATTCACTAAGTCTCAAATTTTAAATAAGTTCATAAAGATTTAAACAAATGACATCTAAAGCTCTTGAAGTTAATATAAATTAACTCCCCTTGAAATTGTTATCCGTCATTATCAAAAACTTTATCCGTTTATTCCGTGACTTATTTTGAAAGACCATTTTAAAAGATTGTTTGATGACGCTTTCTCCCCCTCAAATAATGACCCGTTTTCTATTTAAAGAGTTGTTGTCATTATTTGAGTGGTCGAATTGTCTTTGAAAATCTTTTTGTGATTACTGAAAACACTGATTCATTAAGAAGACAACTTTTTACCAATAAAAATAAGATTTCTTTTATTTTAACACATAAGCGCACTGACACGTACACTTATGGTAATATAGGAAGCACGGGTTGTGTTGCAAAGTAAACACAAGCCTTTGCATGGTCATAAAGTAGACCATGCCCGAGAATAAATTCCCGTTATGAGGTCAAGTTTCCTTTTTAACGGAATACTTGCCTTTAAAATGATGTCCGGGTTACTATCTGAAATAATAGCAAGCCATTTGGCATGTTTTGAAAACATTTGTAACTTCTGCTCGAACTTCATTTACAGCCTCGTATCATTATTGAATGACATTTCTAAGACCGTAAATGTTATCGATTTTCAGAAGACATGCCTTTATTACCTCTTTTTATATTTTTTCATTTTTAATTTTTTCTTTGGTTTTATGGATTTTATATTTTTGTATTTTGTTTTTATAAAAGTTTTCTAAAAATGAAAAATCTTTTTGGTTTTTATGGTTTTATGTATATACATATGATACATGATATGTGAATAGGTACCACCACTATTCATCAACTTCATCTGCCAATTGTTTCAGAGTCTCCGGCGTAAAACTCCGCATTCCCAGCTTGTTGATCAGAAATTCAATTCTTTCTCGGCCAAGAGCTTTAGTGAAGATGTCCGCCAGTTGATACTCCGTATTGACAAAGTAAAGTTCGATCACCCCATTCTCAACATGCTCCTTGATAAAGTGAAATTTGATGTCTATATGCTTTGATCTGGAATGTTGAACGTTGTTGCAGCATAAGGCAATAGCGCTTTTGTTATCACAGTACATTGGAATTTTGTTGAAACCAAAGCCATAGTCGGTAAGCTGTGATCTCATCCAAAGGATTTAAGCACAACAGCCGGACAAAGCAATATAGTCAGCTTCTATACTTGATATCGCAGCGTTTTTCTGCCTTTTTTATGACCAACTGATAAGTCTATCTCCCAAAAATTGCATACTACTAGATGTGCTACGGCGTGTATCTTGACAACCAGCATGATCTACATCTACAAATGATGTTTGAGGAATCAAGATCATTTGGATACCATAGTCCCGATTAATGGTTCCTTTTTTTAGATATCAAAAAAGATCTTTTTAATTCATTTAAGGCTTTTCGGTAGGCGGTGCCCTTTGATAACGGGCACACATGCTATAGCAATTGAGGTCAGGTCTACTGCTGTGAGATAAGTAGGGCGCCTATTTCATAACCACGGATAGTGTGAAGGATCACGGCTTTCCCTTTTTTCTCCTCATCGTTTAGATTTCTCCACCATGGGAGTATCCACTAGGTCACAAGAGTCAAAACCGTATTTCTTTAAGGATTCAAGGGCATATTTTGATTGGTTAATAAAGATGCCTCTGGGACTTTGAGAAATCTGTAGTCCTAAGAAAAATGAGATTTTTCCCATCATTGACATCTTAAATTTTGAACACATTATTTTAGAAAATAGGTCACAAAGTTCAGGTGTAGATACAACAAAGATGATATCATCGACATATATTTGTATCAGAAGTAGTTCCTTGCCGTCTCTGTGTATGAGCAATGTGGGATCCACTGAACCTTTAGAGAGGTCTTGGGATATCAGGAAGGAAGACAACATGTCATACCACGCTCGTGGAGCTTGTTTCAACCCATAAAGAGCTTTCTTAAGCTTGTACACGTGATTTGGTTTATCTTTATACACAAACCCATTCGGCTGGCTAACATAAACTTCTTCCTGCAGATTACCATTCAGAAATGTTGTCTTCACATCCATTTGGTAGACGACCATGTTCATATGAGCAGCAAATGCGAGAAAAATCCTTATAGCCTCTAATCTTGCAACTAGAGCAAAAGACTCTTCAAAATTGACTCCCTCCTCTTGACAGTAACCACGAGCCACTAATCGATCTTTGTTCTTTAGTATACCTCCTAGTTCGTCTAGTTTCACTTTGTATATCCACTTCAAAGTAATAACCATAACTTTATCTGGTCGGGGTACGAGCTCCCATACTTCAAGACGTTCGAACTCATTGAGTTCTTCTTGCGTTGCTTCAATCCAGCAAGCTTGAGTCAAAGCATCTTTATACGTATTGGGTTCAACAACAGTGAGGAAAGCATCGTAGTAACAAAAAAGAGCTTGCTCATGTAATTGCAACCTTATGGAAACTGGTCTAGCGAGTTCATTGATTATATTTTCAAGTGGATGGTCCTTCATCCATTTGCTATTGTGTTCAAAAATTTGGTGATCGGGTTGCACAATTGTATGAATATAATCCGATGATGAAGATTGATCAGAAGGAACTTCTAGAATTGGGACACCAAAGTGTGGATCATTACCCATATGTGCAACTTTAATATCATGATTATCTTCTTCAGCATCGTTAGGAATGACGAGAGGTTGGGCTTCGGGTGTTGTTTGAGAGTTACTTGGTGATGGTGCATCTTGGTCAACTATAGTTGAGGAAGGTGAACCGGTTGATATAGCGGGTACTGAAGCTGCTACTTCATCAATTGGAGCAACGACTTTAGGGGCTGTGACCATGTACAACTCTTAGTCTTGATACTTGGGATGAGTTTGATATAACCACTACTTTTGGTAAAAGTGTCAACACATTTAATATTGAGATTGGCAATTTGCTTTATTTATTTTTTTCTTTTAACCCATTTTTGTTTTTTTTTTAGTCTATTATTCATTTTTTTTTTATAAGTGCAGTTGATGTCTAAATAATTTTTTTTTTGTTTTTTTTTTTTTTTACTTAAAAGCTATCATTAGTAAGACGCACAGCTTTTCTTTGACCTTTCATATACGACGTATAAAGCATTATCCCCTTATTATAAATATATATTAACATAAACCATGAGAAAAACACAAAATATCTAACATGTGCTAGTATGATAGAGTATTTTCTTTTTCCAACAGCATTTTATACCACATAATCATTAACTGTGAGCTGAGGACCTAATACATCTTTGACTATACCAGATAATGTTGAGTATGATAACCATATAAAAATATTTGGCAAATTATGTCAGCCATATAAATCGATTTTGAGAAGATCCTATTAACAAGAGACCGATTAGCTCCCAATGGTACATAGCCATAATACTACTTTAGATGTTTGTCTTCAGAGCATAGGTGGCTGATAACACTAAAAAAAAAATATGTTAGAGTTAGTGCATATTGCTATACCTCCAGTCCAAGTGTTTATATACTTAGCATTCATAATCCTATCCTTAGAATTTACCTGAACTCTCAGAACAACACTATAACGAACTCCTAATGCCGTAGGCTTGAGCTTCCAATAACTATTCTTAAAACAAATTTGTAGAAACAAAAAAACCCTAAACTGGTTTTGCTCTTCTAAAGTATTCCGATTATCTAGCATAGCTATTGAACATAACAATCACCAAGAAAGACGAACGGATACTTAAGTTACATATTCAATACAATTTATATATTAAAAATCTGCATTCGACTCTCAAGTTTAAATAGTGTACTCTGCACAAGTATCATAAATATCTCCACAATTATGATCCTTTGTTGAAGCCTAATAAACTCTAAATAGGGAATACTGATAAATTAACTTAACTCAAAAATAAAAAAAATATACAGACAAACATAAGGTGGATTCCATCAAACATAAATATCCTTTACAATATATCTCAAAGTAACCATTCTACAAGCATCATCACATATGAGTCATGTATAGCCATACCTAACTAATTTATTTCATGAACATAATCCTATAATAATATCAGGTAAGTGAATTCATCCATAGATTATATCTTCAGATACATAGCTCGCCAAAATTTATGTACACTACATAAAAGAGTCATTCAACATTTTCCCTAACAAAATTGGTACTACTAAGACCCTGCTACATTCCTTAGTCTTGATGAATAGGCCATTTCATAAGTAGCTATATCTATGATGATTTCAAGCTTAACAAGAAACAAGGATTAATGGGAATTTAGTACTGAAGCAGAAATGATCTTGTTCAAATACGTTCAACTGAATCTTTTCGAATACATATATCATATCAGAAACAAATTCAATCATATAATTAACAAATCACACAAACAAAAAAATCAATAAAATCAATTCACAGGCACAAGCGGAACCTAACAATACAAACAAAAAAGAAAAACATACAGCAATTACAAAAAAATACAAACCAAAAACCAGAAATCAACATCAATAAATATCTATTACAAAAAACGACAATTACAACAACAGACAAAAAGAAGTCATGTACACACAAACAAAAATCAAATAAACACAACAACAATCAAAACAACAAAACGAAGATCAAAAGACAAAAACGAAAATTCAAATAACAAGAAAGGGTACATCAGAATCACTCAAACAAATTTTAAGTCATTATATTAAGTAATCACACAAAGGATAACAAAATAAAAGATCAAAATCAAAAAATGAAAATAGCAAACAAAAAAAAATAAATAATCATAAAATATGATCAAACATATCAACACACAACAAAAATCTAAAAGAAAAGAATCAAACAATACAAAAATCACAACAAAGACAACAGACAAATTAGTCGAAAAATTGCATCATATAAACACATCGCCAATAAAAAACAACAAGAAAATCAATATCAAAATTCACATAAACAAAGACAATCAAATTCAATACAAAAAAAACAAATCATAAAAAACTATATAAAAATTCTATTGAATGTATCAAAGAACAAAAAACAAAAAAAGACAAAAAAATCTACACAAAACAAAAACAAACTCAACAAAACACAATAGAAGTCACATAACATTTAGCAATCAATAAAATAATTCATCCCCGGGACAGACTAAAGCTAAAACTCTTAAATCAAGTTCCATCTGTTTGACCAACTCACAAACCTCTTCAAACCAAATAGGCATGGACTACAACAAAAGAAATACAAGTCGTCACACATAACAAAATCAAGCAAAACAAGAAAAAAAACAAACACAATTTCTTCATCACTCTTTAGTACTTATATTAAGATCTTATGCATATTGTGGAGTTCTATACAGTCAAATCTTTTCAACTAATCATTAGTAAGCTATTCTAAAAGTTATATAGGTGCAACAAATATCAAGAAAATAAAAAAAAAAAACTACCATAATTACAGTTTAGAAAATAATCGAAATAATTATAAACATCACACACATAGCTCATCAGAATAACAAAGCTTATCAAATTCTCATTTTACTATCTCAAAACTTAAAATTCTCTAAGCTGACAATAGAAGATTACATCGTGTCACCCTTGATTCATCAGTAATATCAAATCATAATGATGTTTTACTATATATGAATTGGGAGTCATGGAGCTTAATTTACTTATAGGCTCATATATACTTGCTCTTTGCTTCATACCTGACATAAATGTTTAAAAAAAAAATAAAACTTTCCTAATGATGCTATACATTAATATCTAAAGAAACCATGACTAAAACAACATCACCCACTAAAATACCCATCGACCACAACACAACCCCATGACACGCAAACAAAAAACCAAGATTCACAATACTCTTAGACACCTCTACCACTCTTCATATAGCTTCACAATCACTTCATTCTTAATATAAGATCACCCAATCGTTTCATCTCAGTGTTAAAACATTACCTAACAAACAAAAAAAATAATAAAAAAAGCCCGCCAACTACAAAGCCCCATCGCATAGTAACCCTCACCCCCCAGTGCTCCACCACCACTCCATTCCCAAGTACGACTAACTAGATCAACCATCTTTTTTACAAAGTCTTCTCCTTGTAAGTCACTTCCTAGCACACTCTTTGACAACTCTGCATTAGCTTCAATCTTTGCTCTAATAAGATCCCAATCTTCATCTGTGTAATGCTGAGCTTCAAATTGAACTTGAGCTCTTCTTTTCTTTTGTTGCTCATTTAATTCTTCTTCTTCTGCAATTCTTTGTGCTAAGAGAGAATCCAAGTGTACTTGTTTAGCCTCTTATTCTTTCCCCAAAGTATCCAATCTGATAGCTTCAGCAAGACTAGCTTCCTCCTGTAGAATTTGTTCCTTAGTCTTCTTAGGAGCTTCTTCAATGATCATAGGGGCTTGTCCTTCTCTTTGGCCTTTATCAGGTGAAGGAATAGACTTGTTAATGCTGCCAGTACTAACTTGCCCACTAATAGTACTAACTTTAATACTACCAATATTAACTCCTTCAGCAGTATTAACTCCTTCAGCAGTATTAACTCCTTCAGCAGTATTAACTCCTTTAGCAGTATTAACTCCTTCAGCAGTATTAACTCCTTCAGCAGTATTAATTCCATCAGCAGTATTAACTCCTTCAGCACCAGTACTAACTTCTCCTTGAAAATCCAAGCTAGTGACCACCTTCTTTCCCTTAGTCTCTTTCCTTCTCTTATACCTCCTTCCCTTATCTATTGACTTTGGCTTTTGAAAAGCAACCCTGGAGAGAGTTTTAGCTGTTTCTAATGTAGTAGGACTTATTTCTTCAACTTGTTCCTCCCCTGAAGTATTGACAGTAGTCTTAGAAGGAGTAACCAACCCTTGTACCAAAGAAACTAGAGGATCATCTTGACTTTTCCTCCCCCGATCCTCAGGTTCTTCCTCTTCAGAGTCTGAGAAGACCACATTTTCCTCTTCAAAATACCTTCCAGCTTCTTTACCTTCTTGACCAACTTCACAATAGCATTCCCCATTGTCAGCTTGGTTTGCTTGAGATCCTTTTCCAAACTACCAACTCTTGTCATTAAGTGAGTAACTAATTGAAGCAAAGCATACACAGACATCTGTTCTTGGGCATGCTCTTGTGGGGGTGAGAAGTGTTGGTGTGCAGGAGATGGTTCCTCAAAAGTGTGCTCCATAGGTTCAGGGTCGGTTTCAGGGATATGTGTAGGTATAGATGCAGGGATATGTGTAGTTATAGGTGGTGGAGATTGTACTGGTGGTAAGGATGTAAATGGTATTGGAATTGTGGATGATGATGGTTGAGATGGAGCCACATCAGGATGTGCTTGACCTGCATTTGGATTAGGAGTAGCAACAAGCAGCATAGCAGGCAACAAAGGTCTTGGTTCTCCTCTAAAACCCTTTTTCATATTCCCCAAAAAAATTTTGGTCAGGGTCACAGCCAGATATGGGTGTTTGTTTTCCGTTTAAATGTCCAAGATTAGTTGCAGAAAATGAGGATACATCAAAAACTTTGTTTTGCTTTTCAAGTTTGCCACCATGCCATCAAAGATTAGTTTTG
>BQNB010144731.1:0-13850 GCA_026074375.1 Tanacetum coccineum
TTTTTCTTGTCACACATTTATGAGACAGAGAAAAGGTTAAACTTAAGTTCCTTTACAAAATATACATCTTCAAAGTCTAATTTCCCAGTTCTAATTTTACCTTTTCTAGTAATTTTACCTCCTTTAGGACTTCCTGCAAATGCAACAAATCCACCATCAACATCTTGATAATCTGTAAGAAAGGACTTGTTTCCAGTCATATGCCTAGAGCATCCACTGTCAAAAATTCTTTGATCCTGTAAAGTATATTGTGGATTACCCTACACTCAAAATGAGATAATTAGTTTCTCTTTGGGACCCAAGCCATTACTGACTTGAGTCTGCCTTGTAGATTAACATAGTAAAATCTTGTAAACATGTATGATCCCCTGTCTTTGGAGGTATGGTCAATAACATTTCCTGTTGGTATCCAAATCCAGCATACTAAGGACTTAACAGTATTTTCCCCATATCCCACAGTAGCACTAACTACTGCTTTTGGCCCAGCAGTAGTTACATTGTTAACCTTAGCAGTTTTAACCTTTTCATTAAGATTATAGGTTTTAGCTGCTGATTTTTGGTTAAAATCCCTTCTTACTGGTGAATGTGCTTTAAAATAAGAATATGTTTTGGGTAATGCATCATTCACTTTTGATTTAGGGGCAGCAGTATTAACAGGCCTGGTAGTACTAATTGATGATGCTGCTCTTGGAGAGTTTTGCTTAGCAGCATTAACTGGTACTTGTCCTAACTTTATTGCAACTGCTGTTGGAACTAATTTCCTTTTAGGATGTGGGTGAGTCAATTTATTTTGGTGGTTCACCCTCTGAACATTGTTCCATACTCGTCTAATTTCCCTTTGACCAGTAATCCTTCCCTTATTATTCAACACAGTTTTTTCTACCATTTTATTGTCATGAAAATCACATTCTTTGATTAAATGGTTGAAACTCCTACATACAAAACAAGCTTTCTTTATAAACTCAAAACCATTCCCTAGTTTTTGAGTCATCATTCCATTCCAGTTTCTTCTATTACCCCTAGGACTTTGACTTTTCCTGGGATACTCTACTTGCTTATGTGTGTTTTCCTTATTAACAGATTTCACATTCTCATCAGATTTGACAAAATTAATTTTTGTAAACTTTGGTTTTGTCTGATCAGTTTTAGGTCTAAACACACTATCATTATCACTATCAGTGTCCCAATCTTCAATGATAGGAGCACTAGGCCTAACAGTTTTAGGCTTTTCTAACACACTATCATTAACACTATCAAGTCTCCATTCTTCAATGATAGGATCACGTGGCCGTGAACAGTTATTAGGCTTATTCAACAATATTCTTACTAGTGCTTAAGATATACAAGTTTCATTCACTCAACTTTAGTTTTAATAGAACAAATCATCTAACCTAGCAAAGGATAAGTCAGGTCTTGAGGGTATGTATTCCCCCAGGTACGGAGGGGGAACTGCATGAAACCCTTCACCTGTTTTGAATCTATCATTTACTGGACTTTCATCCATATCACTTTCTTTACTGTTAAACACACTATGAACCACTTCACTCTCATTCATTTGACTATCATAACCAAGACCAGCTGTGTCTTTAGCACTTATTTGACTATTAATCAGTTTAGTTATATTCTTTGATGATTCTTCAAATTTTTCTAGTTTAAGTTTCAAATCATCTTTCTCTTTTAAAACTTCTTCTAACTGATTTTTAAGGTCTTTGATAGAAATATCTTTCACTTGGATATCATACTTTAAAAATGCAATATCTTCTTCATAAACAACTTCATCTATTCATTAACAACTATCTAGTGGGGGGTGGGGCTGAACTAACTTCTAAATGAATCTAATCCCATTTGATAACCTATAATTTATAGATTAGTTTATTAAAGAGCTTCATGCTGTTGTATCATACTTTTGAAGAGTTTCATATGAATTTTAATCAATCTTTTAAAGCAAGCAATTTACCTCAGAGTCTGAACTTGAGGAACCTTGGGATGTAATAGGCCATTAGAGTAAAGTTTGTATGCCTTCGTTTCTTCCATCCAAAAGCTCCAATCATAACCCACCATCCCATTTTGAACAACCAAGGCATTTATAGTAGATGTATCCACTTGTGCTCCTTGTTGGAGCATCTCTATTTCTATTCCCCTGATTCCTTGGTGCCCTTCATTCTTTGGCAAAATGACCCCTCCTATGGCAGTTGTAGCATTCAACCTTTGTCCTGTCAAAGCCAATAGTCTCTTTGTCATTTAAATCTGTCTTCCTTCCTATCTTCTTTATGAACCTTTTAACTCTTATGGTAAGCATTGCCACTTGCCATTTGAGATCCACATCTTCAAGATCATCAGCATCAATCTGTTCTAAATCTTCATATTCCAACTGTGGGGCATTGGACTGGTTAGCAAAGAAAGAAAACATGACATCATCAGCATATGATGCAGTAGAAGCTTGATCCTTAGAACTAGCATTTTAAAAAAAAAAAAGAAACAATAATGACAGTATTAACTGTTTCATTAGTCCTTCTAGAGTTATCAGATGAAACAAAAGCCACATTTTAATAATTTAAGCTTGAACTTAATTTTCCTTTGATCTCAGATTCATACACCTTTAGATTATTATACAAATCATCCATGCTCAATATGTGTAGATCAGATTTGTCTCTTCATTGATTTAAAGCATAAGATTACAAGCTAATGGGGGAAAACTTCTAAAACTTAGATTTGCGTCCTCCTGAGAGATAACTTCACCATGGATTTCAAGTTGAATAATGAGATTTTGAAACCTATAATAGGTTTTATCCAGTCCTTCTTGACTTGATGCAGCAAAGTTTTCATAATTCTCTTGAGAATGGTCTTCGCAATTCTTTGTTCCTGTTGCCTCCACGACCTATTTCTGATAGCTTCCCATAGGGTCTTTGCATCCTTGCAAGGCATGAAACTTCAGTAGGTGCTCATCATGGAATGTCTAGCAAAAGAGTGCTTTTTGCTTTTATTTTATTTTCCTTGCTGTTTTTTTTGTTTCAGCATTTTTAAGAGGAAATGATCTTCACACCATACTAGCTGATGACTGCAACTTGAAACTAAATCACCATTTAGTATTAAAAACATCCCCAAAGGGTCATGATCAATGAAAGCAAGTATTGTTCTCTACATACTCTCTAGTTTTAAGTAACTGGAAGTTTTAGTGCAGACACTGTTTGGGTAGTTTCTGATTGTGACTCTATCTTTTCTTTGACTAACAAATCTTGAGTAGAGTTAGAGTTCTTCTTATTCAAAGTTTCTCAACAAGCTTTGATACCACTTGTTGATCCCTTTTGAACAAATCTTACTTTAGATTGTTAAAGAGATATTGTGTTTGGATAGATCCAAAACAACTATTATAGAAACTAAGATTGAGAATATCATAAATTATACGGAATCTAGTTTGCAATACTAAGAAGAACAATGAAACAGTAAAACAAGATCTTGCTAAACTTTCAATATAATGAACACAATCAAAATTACATAATAACCTTGAAACTATGAATACTAACTATGAGAAATAAATTCTAGATCTATAATTCCTCTAACAATGCCATACGGTTTCTTTTATACACCAAGGAAACCCCTAAAGGGCTTACAAAAACGCGTACAAGTGAACAATTGTCATATCTATTCCTAATATATCTCATGAATATCACTTTAGCAGTACAAACTATATAACAACAGAACTAACTAATTATAACTAACAGTCACTGAAACTTGTCAGTACTAACACTTTATACTGGCAACACTAACTATTACACTAACAGTACTAATGACTTAGATTGTTTTCTCTAATCTTCAGCAGCAGCACAAACTTGAACCAGCAGCATTAAGTTGTAGAAGCCTCTAATTCCCAACAAGCTACCCACCCTTGTGGCACCTAAAGAAGGAGAAAATTTGATAGTTTATTTGACAGCATCAAAGGAGTGTATAAGTGCAGTCATGATGGCAGAAAATGGGAAGGATCAGAGACCCATATATTTTATGAGCAGAGTACTGCAAGGGGCCAAACTCAACTACCCGATTATGGAAAAGCTAGTCTTAGCTTTAACTCATGCCGCTAAAAGACTAAAAATATACTTTCAAGCACACAACATAATGGTCCTAACAAATAAACCAATAAGACTCCTGTTGTCGAAGCCTGGAAAATCAGGGAGGGTAGCCAGATGGGCCATAGAACTGGGAGAACACGAAATCGAGTTCAAGCCTAGAAACGCAGTCAAAGCCCATATCCTTACAGACTTCCTAGCAGAAACTAAAGAAGAAGACGAGGAAACAGACTTTTAAGAAAAACAACAGACGGAGCAAACTACAAGATGGAAGCTATATACAGACACAGCATCAAGTGGTGATGGCTTTGGGTTGGCTTGATAATAGTAAGTCCAGAAGGTACGGAATTCACATACGCCTTGAAGTTTAAGTTCACAGCAACTAACAATGAGGCTGAGTATGAAGCCGTCATAGCCGGACTCCGCATTGCAAGAGAAATGAAGATAGAAGAAGTAACAGTCTTCGTAGATTCACAGCTCGTAGCCAACCAAGTTAACGGATCTACGAGGCAAAGCACGACCACACTAAGCAATACCTAAAAATAACTAAATACCTGCTAAAGAATTTCTGACACTCGAATTATACGGAAGGTAAATTATATAAGGAAGAAATCAAAATAACAAGGCTGATGCGCTAAGAAAAACTTGTCTACACAAACCTTCGGCAATTACAAAAAAAGTGTTATGTAAATTACACAGAAATCAATTCACAAAAAGCAAGTAGCAGAAACAATCAAGGAAGAAGAAAACATTTTTGATGACTTCAATCATATAATACCTCGTAGTGGAATTTTACCAGAAGAAAAGAAGATGGCAAGAAAATCAGAGTAAAGGCTTCCGAATTACAGAATAATTCAACGGAATCCTTTACAAACGGTCTTTTCTCCCCCTTTGCTGAGAGTGTGTATGTCCCAGGCAACAAAGAAAGTGATTAAGGAAAATCCAAATGGAAGGACCTTCGGACGTAACGTTGGTCCAAGATCACATGTTGCACAAAATAACAACATTGGGGTATTAACTGGCAATCCATCATAAAGACTCAGGAGAAAATTATCCAAAGTTGTAATGCATGCCAAATCCACTCGCCAATCTCTAGGTTACCAAAACAAGACATGACCTCCGTAACGGCAACATGGCCCTTCATACAATGGGGCATTGACATAGTAGGCCTTCTACCGGAGGCTCCCGGAAGGGTAAAAATTTTCTAATAGTAGCTGTAGACTACTTTATAAAATGGGTGAAAGCAAAACCTTTAGCAAGTGTCACGGGAAACCTGTTGAAGAGGTTCGCCTGGGAGCAAATCATATGCCCGCTTGGTGGAATTCCACAAAATGATTAGTCCCTCCGACAACGTAACATAATTTCGAAGAGGGAGTATTCCCATAAATTTCTATACAAGAACTCAAGATAAAGCAAGCCTTACCTCACACATACCACCCAACAAGGATTAGTGATTGACCGAAGTTTTTACAAACAAAAAATAGTCAAAGGAATAGAAAAAAGATTGGGCAGGACCCATAAAGGATGGGTTGACGAACTTCCGCAAGTCCTATGGGCTCACAGAACGAGTCCGAAAAGAGCAACAGAGAATCCCCTTTTAGCCTCACATACGGGACGGAGGCTGTTCTACCAATAGAATTAGCATACCCACGAAGAGAACAAGGAAAGTAGACCCAACCCAAAATGAGAAAG
Organism: Tanacetum coccineum; assembly: GCA_026074375.1. NCBI lineage: Eukaryota > Viridiplantae > Streptophyta > Magnoliopsida > Asterales > Asteraceae > Tanacetum > Tanacetum coccineum. The sequence continues at coordinate 5,757 of BQNB010144731.1, forward strand.
ACCTCAAAATTAACCTGGAAGTCCTAGAAGAAAGAAGAGAAATAGCCGCAATCAAGGAAGTCGGGTATAAGAAAAAGATCGAACAATACTACAACAAAAAGGTTAGACTACTAACATACAAGCCCGGATACTACATATTTCGACTCAACAGTGCAAGCAAAGTAGAATACACTAGGAAAATGGGACCGACCTGGGAAGGACCTTATAAAGTACTAGAAGTTGACGGCAAGGGAGCCTATGTATTGTCAACGCTAAAAGGGAGAATAATCCCAAGAACTTGGAACGGAATCAACCTCCAAAAATATTACATGTAATTGCCCCAATGGGCTATATAGACTGATTTTTAATTTCAAAGACCATCTTAAAGGCAAATTGAACCAGGCCAACAAGCCTACACGTTTTTTGCATTAAAGAAACACTTTCAATGCAGAAATATTGCGTTAATTGTTTCAAATATACTTAACTCAGAAGGTAAAAAGGAGGACTGGGGGGGGGGGGTGGGTCGTGAACCGCGGGGGGGTATCGGTGGGGGAGTGGTGTGGGGCGGATGTGGTGGGCGGGACGAGCGGGCGCCAGGAGGTGGGGGGGGGGGGGGGCGAAGGGGAAGAAATATGTAGAGGGGGGGGGGGGGGGGGATGTCTACAAAAAGAAAACATCTTGCACCAAAGGACAAACTGGGAAAAAATTCGTCCCAGTTAAGACCAGCTTAAGAGCCATGATAAACTAAGGCATTCAACTACTACTTAATATCAAATAAGGAAAGAGTTAGTGTCTGCCAACAAGGCGCAAGACCCCAAATATCTGTTGCAAAAAATAAACCATGACAAAATATCATAATAAATGGGCACGCATGCACCACTAAACATAGAAACCTAAAACAAACTATCTAAAATGTCATACAGGCGCCCTAACAAAGCCACACGACTTAGGACGAAATTGTTTAAAGGATGAAACCATCAGGATTACAAAGCTCCACATTCATAAAATAAGGTAACATCAGCAAAGGGTTTCCACCGGATGGAGGTGAACCTCAACAGTAAGAAAGTTCCTCAAGGCTCTGGCCAGCTTTCCCAAACACAAAAGATAGTAAGGAATCTCTATCTTCTAGAAGCTTCAGCAGCCCATCGAAAAAGCTTCTCAGCCTTAGGGTGATATAATCTTACCATCTCTTTAAAATCCCAGGAGTTCCCCCCAAACCATGAACATTATCCAGAACCTGCAATCTACCAAAGATTGTGAAGCTTTTCTGTTGAAGGACCCCCAAAGCTTTGATTAAAATGCACAAGACACAAAGAGTTTCTAGACTAACATAATGGAAAAATCCTTAACAAAACTTGGTTTTCCCTCAACACTGGCTACCTCAAGTTTAGAAGAAAAGACTGAAACTTCTTTAGATTTTGTAAGCAAGTAATCTCTCTCTCTCTCTCTAGATCCTGACATCGTTGCTTCAAGAGATCGGCTTCTTCTAAACGAGGTTACAGGCCACTCAACTCTCCTAAAAGTCTTTTATGATATTCCTCTGCAGAAGCAGCCACACTTTGCAGCATCGATACTTCCTCAAGGATTCGAGCATTTTCATATCATAAATCACTCATAACTTGGCTAACCTCCACGTCCTATTTTCTCTGAGCTTTTTCAAGATGATCCTTCAACTTTGACATCTCATGCTCAAGCGAACTCTTCTTACTCTTTAAGGAGACTAAATCATTTTTAAGCTTGACGTGACCTTGAGACAAGATACAAGACTCATTTGTTAGCATATTCCCAACTACTGTCGTCTGAAGAGCGTGGACATCGAAGACATCAACAAGCTCGTTAAAACTCAAAAAACCTAGTTAATCTTGAGCAATAGGACAGTGAAGTCTAGAAGATCATTTGTGAGCAGCATGGGCCTCCTTAAACAAATTTGAAACTGAAACATAAAACTTAAACATATCCAAAGTGAAAACATGAAAGTAAGAGAGAGACAAAGAAAAACAACATACAGATCAAGAGTAGTCAGAACTATTAGCTAAACTTCAGTTTCCAACAAAATGGGAATGGTGGTTGCTAAACGGACCCAGGGTGTGGTTTCCCAATACCTTTACACAGTAGCTGGAGTGACGAAACATTGCCTCTCGTACTCATCCGTCTTGGGACTTCAAGTTTCTTTTTCTTCGGCATAATCTTTACCATGATAGCTTCCTTTTTAAGGGACTCTATAATGGAGCGCCTCCTCATGGAACCCTCCCCAGCCACGCTGGCACTTTGCCCAGGAATACCTTTCTTCAACAACAGTCAGCCCAAGTTCAAAACTATAAACACCTTAATCCTCATGAGAATAGAAGAACTTTCGTCTTGGTTCTTTATCAGCAATAGACTACAAAGGTTCCACCGAAGGGCTACCCACATCAACAGGCTGGTCAGTCGACCTCACGAAGAAAGACGGATTCTGACCGGGTTTCTTAATAACGTTGCGAAAAGCCATCTCTGAAAAAGAAAGAGAAGATGTTAGCAAAAATAAAAGATAAAAACTAAAAAATTAGGGACGCAAAAGAAACAAAGCCATACCCTCCCCGTCAAAAAATATGGAAGGATTGCTCGGAGCATGATCCCCCAAGAACTAGACAAACCCACAAGATATAGGATGGCACTATAAAAAGTTAGAGCCTCAAAAGTAAAGTCTATGAAGTCGATTCCATAAAGGCCTCGACAATGGCTCCTTAGGGTAGAGGATAAAGCGAAAGGAAGCCTTGACCATTGGTCAGAAATCGGTTATCAAATTACAAGATCTGGAAGGAGCTATGGTAAATAATGGGTCTTTATATACAAAGATAAACTCAAACTTCTAAGAAGGAATTGTTAGACAAGAGTATACCAAAAAGAATGGCGAAAAACCGACCCTCAGACCTCTTTTTGGAAATGTCAACCAATCACCAGCAGGGCCAACAGTGAAGAAAGCCTTAAAAAGAGGCACAGAAGCCTCCCCACCCTAAGCCTTGCAAGCAACGACAAAGGTGGTGACACGGGCAACTCTAAAGGGATTTAACAAAGGAAAATGACATTGGAAGAATTTGAAGACATCCAAACAAAAGTCGTTCAAGGGAAAATGAAGATTACCAATAGTAAACAGAGACAAGTACAAGGGGATGTAAACTTCCGAAGCATCTAAGGCCATTTGATGTTATTCGGGAAGTTTCAGATCATAACACCAAGGTATACCATATTCCTTAACAAAATCGACAAGATTATTTTGGGCCAAGGAACATGTAACAGTCGCATGGTTCCTTTTAGACATTGTGAACAAACGAAATGAAAAAAGAGAAAGAGGGTAAACAAAACAATGAACCTAAAGGAAAGCTGAGAGGCAAACTCATGCATAGAAGATTATAAGACAACCATGGTAGAAGAAATATTAGACGTTGAAGAGAAACGATAAAAATGAAACGTAAGAGATAGAAATGCTTTTAAAACCAACGATGTAAGTATCATAACCATCCACGTGTCCCATAAAAGGAACCAAGGGTAGCGGATGAAAATGCGTGGAGAATACGTGCCTACCCATTTATGGTAGAAATACTCGAGTACGACTCGAGAATCAGAAACACAGCCGCCGAATAAAGACCCTTTAAGAACTCTACATTTAATTTTGAAAAGACAACATGACAAGAACCCGCCATAAATACCCTATGAAAGGAAAAGAGTCCCCCCCATGTCCTTTGCTGTTCGAGAAACACTTATAAAACACATCAGACTTAGGGACTTATAGGTGTACACCATCTAACGGCCTGTAGCCTAGCCTCCGATGCTACACGACTCAGACATCTCGAAAGTATATTGGCGTAAATCCATCAAAGCTAATGTAATTGTGTGGAAACAAGAATGTGGTGTTATGAATATTTTAAGACAGGTTCGTTTTTACGATTAAAAATGTATTTGGTTTTCATAATACTTAAGATTTGAGGGTTTTTATGTACAACCCAATCAACAATATGAAACAACAATGTAAATATCTAAACTACTAAATAACAATGACAATAATATAAAGAGATATGAAAAGGAACAATCAAACCAAGATACCAAGATATATTAGTGGTTTCGGCTATGAAGCACTTCTTCACCCTACTTATGTCCACTCCCTGAGTATCTTTACTCGAGATTTCACTATGTTAACAATCTCCCTTCAGCGGAGAAAACCGTTTACGATTTCGCTTATGTATTTTTCCCGACACTAAGCTAAATGTCGAGTCCCCCCCCAATTTTACTAGAACCAGATCTAAGCCACTTCAGACAAACACTATATAATCCACTAGATTCTACAACTATTGATTTACACATAATCCGAATCACAAAATTACACAAGATAATTACATTAGAGATTTGAGACTTAGAAGAAGAGCGGAGAGAATCACTAAATAATAATCTGTGTATGCTGGTGCGGGTGTTTCTTCTTTGCGAATACGAATGTATCTATCTCTGTTGCACTTAATCTAGAGGAGAGATGAAAATAAGAAATTAGATCACTTAAAACAAGATCAAAAAATGTTAGTGATCAAGAGATTTAGTGAGAGAAAGAAGGTTTTTAGAGAGAGAAAGAAGACTGGAAAAATTCATGCAAAGAGGTATGTTTTTTTCTGCCAAAAATAGTGCAGTATTTATAGACATATAAAAAGGATTTTTAATTGGCAAGCTGGGCCACGTTCCCCGGCGTCCCCAGATATATTGGGGGCCTCCAAACTATAAGGGGGGCCGCCACTAGACTCCAGCATTATCTGTTTTGGTCTTTGTAGGAAGGTAGTATCTGGTATGGAAAGCTTGGAAAAAAACAGATTCAAATTGATATTATTTTCAATAAAACAATTTTCTTTTAATTAAAAGTATATTTGTATATCTTTATTTTGTGAAAAAGTATTGTTAAGAGAAAAAAATTTCTTGATCATTATCAAGCTTAAAGATTTTGTATATGTACAAACCTTAAGTGATCACTAATCTTAGAAATGAAATATTATAAACATTAAAATTGTAAAACTTATATTTTTATCGTAAACGTTTTTTAACATTTTGTATATTATCAAACCTTAAAAAGGTTGAAAAAAAAGTATAAATAACGTTTCTAGACATTATTTGTATTAACAATCTCCCCATTTTTTATGATGACAAAATATATACTTATTTTGTATAAAATTAAATGTTTCAAGATTATTAATGAGTTTCATTCCATTTCCCCCCCTTTTATCGAGTTCAAAAAGGATGATCGTCGAATTGTTGTAGAAAGAAAGAAGTTGATGATTACCAAGACTCCCCTCTTTATGTATGCTCCCTCTGTTTGGGGCACTAAGGGATCGATCTTTGACAAAACAATTGTTTTGGCTACAAGAACAAAGTTAAGATACAAGTGCAAACAATATATTCCCAACTAGGTGGCAATATAACAAATCAGGCAAGTTAAATTATCAAGTTGTATTTCATTCATTATTAATGAAACTCAAGACAAGAGCATACTACAATGCAAGGCCAATAGTAAAACTCAAGAACAAACAATAAAACATTTTTTTCAATCATAAATTACAATCCAACATAAATGTAAAAACCCCCAAATATGTGACGAAGTCTGGCCCTATGACCTTGAATGTCGTAACTAACAAGAGTTACCAAAGTACCTATTTCACAAGCTGAGAGAGGTAACGACCCTAAACATGTGTCGATATATGAAAAGTAAATCGAGTTAAATGTTTAGACACCAAAGCACATCAAGAAACCAAGCAACTAATCACACTCAGAAAAAACATGGCAAAAAAGTGTCAACATAAAGATGGTGAGATCATAGGTAATTTATAAGTATAAATGTTATATAAAAGATTGTAAAGAGTATATGACCATTTCAATCATTTTAATAGTCACCAAAAGTGTGTGTATAAATGTCAAAACCAAAGTTTTGTAAAGCATGTATGACAACTGTAATGAGCATAATTTCGCAAAATGTTTCAAGTATGTATTGCCTAGTATGCAACATAGAGAGTGATTACGATCACACTAAGTTCAAACAACAAAAATGATGAGAAAAGTTCTTTGATACTGGGTGTCCTAACCTGGCGCTCTCGAGCATGTGACTTAATGTACAATGGACTCAAAATATGTGCTCTACCAGGCACACCAAGGGACGGAAAAGACAATCCCGAGCATTGGCCTTATTCGACATTGTACTCATACTAGGTACCAACCTATGGCAACCCCCGAGCATTAACTTATGCAGAAAATGTGTGTGTAAAGCGAGTTTGTTTATAAGTACGTTGTGAAAACAAGTATGTAAACAGGTTGGTAAAGAGTATGTAACCAGGTTACGAAATCAAGTATGTAATGAAGTATGTAAAAGAGATTGTAATTAAATGTGTAAATAAGTTGTAACGAGCATATATTCTCCGCTGAGATTTGAAAAGTAAATCAAAAACAAGTGAAAGAGGGGTTATAAACTCACCTCGATATTGTAGAACAATTTGCAGAAATGTAAATATTAGGTAGAACACAATGGAAACTGGAACGGCTCGACCAAGAAGTTGCAGTTTATCTTAATGGTTATGACCCAGTAGTATAGGATGATGTATTTGGGTTTCCCGATGGATAGTTACATCAACGCGACACGTTGATAAAAGATTTAGATTTCAAGTTGTAATAGTTTGGTGGTTGGTTGAATAAAATAAATCGAAAGGTAAAAGCAAAGTATGTAATATATTCCGTATATATTACATATTGAAGATAAGAAATATATATAATACGTGGCGAGCATTATACATTACACAGAATAAAAAAAGTCGAAGAACATGTTAAAGTATGTACTATATATGCCTAATATATATATTACATATGAAAAATGAACAAGTATATAATTCATAGCATGAATTATATAACAAAGTTTAACAACCAAAAGAATAATTCGAAGTGTATATAATATGCGGCATGTATTTTATATAAGAAAAAGAAGACGAGAAAGATAAAAATAGTTGAAGTATATAATACTTTGCAAGCATTATATAAGAAACATGAGAAGAATAATTGAAATAAAATAATTCGACACGTGTTCGAAAATCACCAAATAATATAATATGTAGCTCTTGCATAAAATTAAACGCACGTTTTAAGGTTACGAACATGTAAATGATTTTTTTAAAGTTTTTTCAAAAGTTAAGAATTTTTCCTTTTGATCATGAATTATAAAATAATATTTTATAAACTAGTATTTTGTTTCCTTAACGTGTTTTAGTTAAACTAGTTGTCTCATTTGTAAAAGTATAGTATCGGGTTTAAAAGATAATAGAATTTCTAGTAAAGATTACTAAGTATAGAAATTTATAGATTTTTCGACATGACCTATTCGTTTATACGACGTTTCCCATATTTATAAAATTCATTGTTTTCCCCTTTAATCAATCCATGTTGCAAATATCCGCGTGTTCTAATATATAACTAGACGATGGCGAATATGAAACAAATTAAGTAAAACTAAATGCATCCTTTCGTGGTTAAAACATAAACAAATCAAAATCATCCTTAGAAACTTCATCGGGTCGCGGGTCAAAATAAAACCAAAATCAACACCACTTAGTGGGTTGTTTGGCTGATAAGAACACAAAACCAAACGCCCCTTTATGGGCTGTTAAACAGCAAACCAAACGCCCCTTTAAGACTGTTAAACAGCAAACCAAATGCCCCTTTAGGGTTGTTAAACAGTGAACCAAACACCCCATTTGGCTGCTGTTAAATACAGATCAAAACGCCCCCACTAGGCTAATAACCACAAAAACCAACACCCTCTTAGTGCTGTAAAAACGCAGGAACAACCACCCTCTTACGGGATGTAAAATGTAGAAACAAACACCCTTTTACGGGTTGTTAACCACAGATCCACACGCCCCTATGTGGGTTGCAAAACCCAAAAATAAACACCCCTTTGGGCTGTTTATACGAATAAACAAACACCCTTGTGGTGTGTTTTTCGGTCCGATAACAAAGAAGAAAAACAAGACAAGATCAACCGAGAGTGTAAAACCTAAAAATCTCAATAAGAGTAAAATGACCAAAATGCCCCTAATAAAAGAAAAATGCATAAAAGCTTAAATA
>BQNB010144735.1:0-16814 GCA_026074375.1 Tanacetum coccineum
ATCAAGATACCTCAGTCTAGTGGTCCTCTTGTGAAGGTTAGTGATGAGGTTGTCCATAAGGAGTTGGGTGACAGAATGGAAAGTTCTAGCTTAGAAGCAGAGCAGGACAGTGGTAACATCAATATGACCCAATCCATGTCAACACTTAATGAGCCAAGCCCTTAGGGAACTGGTTCAAGTAGTGGTCCCAGGTGCCAAGTTACCATTTTGGGGTTGCAGATGCTCAAACTAGGTTTGAGGCTGCATCTAAACAGTCCATTGATCCACCTCTCTCAAGATTTAACACACTTGAAAGTGGGGAGGACAGTATGAAACTAATAGAATTGATGGCACATTGTACAACTCTGTCTGAATTGGTGAGAAAAAGAATAGAGAGATTTTGTAAGCTGAAAAACAGAAAGAGAGTTGTGTGATAAAAACAGAAAGAGTGAATTGGTGAGCAAAAAGAATTGAGAGATAATGTGAGCATAAAAACAGAAAGAGAGATTGTGAGAGTTAAAATTGGCGATGGAAATGCTTTTTGGATGAAATTAGGGTTAAAACTATTATCTCAAAGTTAGTACTGTTGAGCATTACTTAGTATTGATGGACATGTTTTAGTACTGTTGGGCTTAAAGTTAGTACTGCTAGGCTAATATTAGTATTGTTGGGTGACTGTTAGTACTGTTTAAGCCATAACAGAATTTCCTTCACTCAATATAGCCGTTGTGAAATTTTCGCCAACTACGTCGTCTATAGGTTTGACTAATTGGAGAATTCATGATCTTTCTATAAATTCAAAAGATTTCTTTAAGATAAGTACAAATCTTATTCAGTCGGTGCAATTAAAACCTTAAATACTCTATCTTATCTCAATTACCTCTACCAAACACTCATATTACCATCCACGACCATATCCCAGAACCTTAATTAACTTTCTCCTCATCAAATGGCGAATTTAGAATTTTGCGATAAGCACAACATGGTTGCCTACTTAGAGGAGATAGAAGGAAGTGAAGGGTTTCATCAAATCATTGATTTTCTCACTGCAGGTCACATCAACTATGCCCTCACTGAAAGCCTAACCATTTATGCTTCTCTTATAGAACAATTTTGGCAGACTACTACTTTAAGTACAATTGAGGATGGAGTCATGGAAATCACTGCTACCATTGATGGAAGAGTTAAGACTATCACTGAAGCATCCATTAGAAGACATCTCAAGCTTGAAGATTCTGATGGTATTAGCACTCTCCCTACTATGGAAATTTTTGAGCAACTTGCTCTTATGGGGTATGTAACCACTTCTGATAGCCTTACTTTTCAAAAGGGATACTTTTCTCCTTAGTGGAAATTCTTAATTCATACATTCTCCACTGTTTGAGTCCTAAGAAAACTGCTTGGGAGTGAATTTCACAGTCATAATCACTTAGCTACTGTTTCATTTGCTGACAAACAAACATAACATTTAACTTTTCCACCTTAATTTTGAGCAATGGTTAAAGAACTGGGTTGTAAGACAAAGTTTTTGATGTTTCCCGATTCTTACAAATCTTTTTTTTTGAACAAACACTAAAGACTTTTTAGCCCCATAAATGGATCATTTCGCTTAATCTCACCCTCTATACCAAAAAACTGTTTTAGAACATGAAAAAAGAGACTCTAGGGATATTTAGGGTGAAACTCCATTGTTTCAACAATGCGGCTAGTTTAGTGATCAGGGGTGAAGGGGACAACATTCCTAGTTGTGTCTCATCACACAACACACTAGGGGTACATCCTCCTCCTAACCCCCATTACTCCACCATCTATCCAAACATTACCTGTTTGAGAGGAGGCTGCTCTAATGCCCCATGATTTACCTCTCCTAATCACTCACTTGAAAGTGATGAGGGTAGTTTATCACTTAATGAATTGACGGTTCTTTGTACATCATTGTGCAAGAAAGTTGAAAGCTTTGAGTCTGAATTTAAGCAAACAAAACAGACCTATAGTACTGCTCTTATAAAGCTTATCAAAAGGGTGAAGAAGTTAGAGCAGACTATCAAGACAAGCCAAGCTAGGAGGAGAGCCAAAGTTGTGATCTCTGATGCTGAGGAAGATGAGGAGGATCCCTTCAAATAGGAGAGGAGTTTGATTGAGGAACTAGATATAGATGCTAGAATTTCATTAGTTCCTCCACATGTTGCTGATCAAGAGAGGTTAGATGATACTCAGGTTAGTGATCAACCTGAAGAACTATTAGGTGTTTTTAGTGCATCTAAGGTCCTTGCAGATGCATCTAAACAAAGAAGGGATGTCAAAAATGTTTAAACTTACACTACAAGAAGAAGAGCAATTAGTACTGGTAGTGGTGAAGTTAGTACTTCTAGTGAATTGGTTAGTACTGCTGGTGTAAAGGCAAAGGATAAAGGCTAAGCCATTATGTAAGAGTCTGAGCCTCTAAAGAAAATCAAAAAGAGAGTTCAAGTTCAAATGAGTATTGATGAAGAACTAGCTCAGAAGGTGCATGAGGAAGAACAAGCCAGATTCAATGCTAAACAGGAAGCAAAGTTTAAGGCAGAACAAGAACAAGAAAGCTGTTCATGGAAATGCATGAAATACAAGAGGAACTTGATGCAGCAAAAAGACAAAGAATGGATCAAGTACATCAAGCAGCTCAAAGCTTTACTGATGATGAATTGGATGATATTTTGGCTAGAGTTACAGCTGATAAAGACTTTGTTCAACAATTACAAACAGGTGAAAAAGTTAGTGATGAAGATCTACCAAGAAAACTTGTTGAATTGGTCAATCAAAGAAAGAAGTTCTTTGCTAAACAAAGGGCTAAAGCTAAGAGGAACAAGCCAATAAATCCTGCTCAACAAAAGGAGTACATGTCTACTTACATCAAGAATCAAGAAGGAGGCTATACTCTTAAGCAATTGAAAGCACTTTCATTTGAGGATGTTAAAGAGATCTTTGAAGCTACTATGAGAAAGGTACAATCCTTTATGCCTATGGATTCTGAGTTGGAAGTTCAAATACTAAAAAGTGCAGGTCAAGATGTTGTAGAAGAACCTGCTAAAAGACAAAGGACTAGAGAAGCTTCAGGGTCACTTCAAGAGCAAACATGTGAAGAACCAAAAGCAAAAGAACTGTCTTAAGAATAGCTACATCAGATGATAATGGTAATTCCAGTAGAAGAGGTTTATGTTGAAGCCTTACTGCGTTAAATTTTCTAATTATTTACTGGTAATTTATTGATGACTCAAGAAAAATACTGGAAATATTATCAGATGTATGAGGAAATTAGATGCTTTATCAGACTTTGTGATTTGTTGAAGAAATTTAACATAGATGACCTGGATAAGCTTTGGAATTTGGTTAAGGAAAGATTCAGAACAATAGAACCCACTGAAGATAAAGCAAGAGAACTTTGGGTAGAGTTTAAAAGATTATTTGAACCAGATGACAATGATACTCTTTGGAAGCTGCAAAGATATATGCATGATCCTTTGAAATGGTGGTTAATAAAGATGGCTGTGGTGTTCTCATTGTGTCTACAGGAAGTGGACCTGATATTTACATGCTGCGTTGAGAGGATTTTCCCTGACAAAAGCACTTGGCAAAATTTGATGCTGTGTTGTAACAAGCTCTAAGAGTGGATCATATTCTGATTTATGAGATGAGCTCTTCAAAAATCAACATACTAGCAAACAGGCCACGACAGTAAGGTGTTTGGAAGCATCCTCCTGGTGATCAAGAAGCTTATAGTAAAGAAACTTGTTGATTAACAAGATGAATCACAAGTTTAGGGGAGGATTATTGGGAATTAAGGGTCTCTACAAAGTTATAACGCTGAATCAACTTAGTATACTTATAAGATTTATAACTACCAGTATTAACTGGTTAGTACTGCGAGAAGAAAGTTAGTACTGCCAGTACTAAACTTAATACTGCTGGAGGACTTTGTACTGCTGAATGAAGATTACAACTGCTAGAAGAAGATAAAGACGTGTGAAGTGATATGTATGGACTGATTCAATGTATATCCTATATAGTTAGAAGATATGTTGATATCTTATAGTGTTTAGAGATTTTCATTGTTATCTGTATAGGACAATGGACTCTTTGGTGTATAAAAGGGACGATCCTATGTTATGGTTGAGAAATATACATCAATCTGCTTTCATTGTATATATTGCTTCAGGTTGTAAACCTAGTACTAGACAGTAGTATCGTATTATTCATCATAATATATTGAAGCTTTTAGGTTTCATTCATTGTTTCATTCATTCTACTGCATTACCAGTTTACTATTTACACTAAGATATTCTTCTAAGTATTAAAGAGTATATTCCGCATACTCTTTAGTATCAACAAAGTTTCTAGCATAGTTGTCTTGAATCTATACAATACAACTAATCCTTTTTACAAGGTTTGCAAGATCTAGTTGGGATCAACATTAAGCTTATTAAGTATCAAAAGTTCATGAGAAATGATTAAATTTTATACACATAATCGAGTTATCATAATCCTCCCGCTTAGCTGTTCGCTTGCCCTCAATAAATCAAACGAGAACAAGATCATTTATCATGTCGTGGGATTTTTAGATTTTTACAATGTGTTTACAGGTTAGATAACTTTCTCAGGATTGACATATAACTAAGCACTCACAAGGGAATGTGTTTGATTTTAACAATTTCACTTAGATAGGGTTTTATTTTTGTGAAGGTCACTCAATAGCTAGACGTAATCTAGACAGTAATAGGCTTGTTACTTGACACATAAACTGAGGATGGGCAGAACTTGATACTGATGCTGGATGTTTCGCTTAGATATACAAAATTTTCATTGTGCCATAACTTAATCCTTTATTTCTCTTGAACTATTATATAATATATAATATATTATATATATTTATATATATATATATCTAATATTATATAATATATATATATATATAATATATATATTTCTTTTTTTTACCATACCTAAGGCTTGGCATAGAACTTCTTCTTTCAACTTTAACTTCTTTACTTAGGTATTTGAGCAACTTAGCACTAAAGGGAGTGCTTGCAAGAACAGAAACTTGCAGGATTCATAACATGTGGTAGGCTTCGGTCTAGTAAATGATGATCAAGCACAAGTTCTAGAGCTTCTAAATTACCGGCTCACTCAAATATAATTATCGACCAATACTACTGCTCCATAAAAGGCGACAAAACCACATATACACATCCATTAGTTGGAATAGTCATATGATTGCTCATTCCTTAACTCGAACAAGCTAAAGGCATCAATTATCTTGGGTACCAAAAGTGGGTTCCCGAATATTTTTAAGGCTTATATTTCTCACAATTTAGTGGACTAGGTTGTGCTAGCTATAGTCTCAATCCGGTTGGATTTGCCTTACTAAGAGAATTTTTTAATTTTGAAAGCATATATATATTAAGATTTTGAAAGTATCAGTTGGAAAAAATTTTGGCAGGGCAAACATGGAGGGACATGATTAGTTTTTCCTATTTGGCTCTCCTCTACACTAAAGTTGAACATTGCCCTCAATGTGATAACTGATAATAGAGATAAAATAGGGAAAATTAAGGGAAAATGGTACTTACCGGGTCATAGAGATATATAGCTGCCGTTAGTGCTATCCTTGAGAATACTTCATTAATTTTTAAATCTTTAAGCTTTTATTGGCCTGCATAAAAGTAAACACAAAAAAAACAATTTTTTTGTTTTTTAAAGAAAATAAACAAAGGATATGAATGGAAGAATGGACGAGGGACTCCTCCACACTTAAGTGAAGCACGAGTTGCCTCCCGAGAAGCGCTTAATTTTTAAGAGAGTTGTTAGCTAGACTCGTACTTTGGAAGTTCATTCTTTGGGGAAGAAGGGAGTGACTGCTTCCCTTTGGTCGTTTTATAATCTTCTTCTTCATGGTTAGTTTGAGTCGATGGCCATAAAAACATATAATGTTTTCCTTCTTTTCCAATAGATTCAAACATATCTGGACGGATAATTGTGCTTTCACTATGTATGGTCCTAGCAGCGGTGATCTTAGTTTGGCTGTATTGAATTTATACTTTGAGTGTGAAGAGCAAGGAAAAGAAACTTGTTTCGTGTTTGAATTCTTTTCTCATCCTTAGTTTTTTATCGTGATAGACTTTGGTTCTTGCTTGTATATCGAGAGTTTTTCATGGCTTTTCGGTGTCTAAGTTGTCGATGTTTGTGTAACTGAAAATTCTTTTTCTCACCAGCATCAATGAGATCTGGATTGCAATTTTTTAATGCCTAGTATGCACGGTGTTCAATTTCAAATGGTAAATGACAGTTTTTCCATATATGAGTTTGTAGGGTGTGGTACCGGTAGGTGTTTTGTATGCAGTACGAAAAGCCCATAGAGCGTCATCAAGTTTTCTTGACTAAATAGCAGGATTATCTTTAACAGTCTTTCCAAGAATTCTTTTAAGAGCTCTATTTGTGTTTTCAACTTGACCACTAGTTTGAGGGTGATATGATGTAGAGAAACGGTGGTTAACTCCATATCTTTTCATTGTCTTTTCCATTATTTTGTTGCAGAAGTGAGTACCTCGGTCGCTGATTAGAACTTTGGGCATTCCGAAATGGCAGAATAGTTTCTTTAAGAAAGTGATAACCACACGGGCATCATTGGTTGGTAAAGCTTGAGCTTCGGCCCATTTAGATACGTAATCAACAGCGACAAGAATGTATTCAAACTTATGCAATTTTAGGAATGGTCCTATAAAATCGATACCCCAAATATCAAAAATTTCATACACTTGAATGTTGTTTAAGGGCATCTCATCATGTTTTGATATATTTCCCATCTTTTGGCATGCTTCGCAAAGGCAAACTAGAGTATGAGCTTCTTTTATGATTGTCGGGCAGGTAATATCCTGTATCTAGGGACTTTTTAGTGGTTACTTTTGGTCCCATAATGTTCAACGGTATGGTCCGTGGGGACATTGATTCTAAATGTTTGTGTTTCTAGTCCGGATACACCAAGTCTGTTAATTCCTTCACCAACATTATTGAAGAGGTAGGGTTCCTCTTAGAAGTAGTGTTTGAGGTCAGAGAAGAATTTGTTCTTTTGTTGGTATGTCATCCCTTTTGGTATAATATCGCCAGCCAAATAGTTTGCAAAGTCTGCGAACCATGGTTCATTTCTGGTGTTAATTTCCGTAAGGGTGTCTTTAGGAAAGTTATCATCCACATCACTATCATCACTTATTTCTTCATTTTTAATTCGAGACAAGTGGTCGGCAGCGACATTTTCTATACCCGTTCTATCGTGATTTCTTTTGTTTAATTCTTTGTAGAGTAGTATCCAACAAATAAGACGTGGTTTTGCGTCTTGTTTTTTAAAGAGATGTTTAAGAGCTGAGTGATCAGTGTGAACAATAGTTTTTGATAGAATCAGATAGGATCTAAATTTTTTGAATGTAAAAACTACAACGATAAGTTCTTTTTTGGTTACGATGTATTTTTGTTGAGCTGGATTAAGAGTTTTGATTGCGAAGTAGATCGGGTGAAAGTTTTTACCATCTTTTTAACCTAAGACAGCTCAAAATGCAAAATCACTTGCATCACACATAAGTTTAAATGGAAGATTCTAGTTTGGGCTTATGATCACAAGAGCACATGTGAGTTTCTTTTTTAATAATTTGAATGCTTTTTGACATTCATCATTGAATTTAAATGGAGTATCTTTTTCAAGCAGCTTAGTTAGAGGTCAGGCAATTTTCAAGAAATCTTTAATGAAGTGATAAAACGGGCATTGCCAAGAAATGTTTCTAATAATTTCGATATTTTGTTAGGGGTGAAGTTTGAGTTACGTCGATTATTGCTTTTTCGAATTCATTGTCCTGCGCCAGGACACCTTATGTGTGTCAAGCATCAATTCCTTCTTTGACATAAGTGACATTTTACTAATTTAAGATAGATGAGCATTCTTTTACAACTACTTGTGAGCATTCTTATCGATGTTTAGTTTAGGACATTTGTCAAAGAGTCTCCATAAGACAGAGACATTGTCCTGAATACTTTGATAGATTCTTAGATCGTTGTACATGAGATGCTAACATGCAACATTAGAATGTAGCATGGGGAATTGCATAGCCCGAACGGCATTCCGGCCTATTAGCGTTTATGTTCTGGAAAGTACATGTGATGGTTGTTTTTCTGAGTCCATAGGGATCGAGAGGATTTGGAGATTTCCTTAAAACCATCGAGGAAACAGAAATACTTATTTCCTGTGAGTCTTTCTAACATTTGATCCATAAATGGCAAAGGAAAGTGATCTTTTGTGGTTGCTTCATTGAGTTTTGATAATCGATGCATACTCGCTAACCCGTAACGGTTCTTGTTGGAAAAAGTTCATCATTTTCATTGGTGACAACTGTAATACCACCTTTCTTGGGTACACAGTGAATAGGAATAACCCAAGGACTATCGGCAATCAGATAAATAATACCCGTATCCAAGAGTTTCATGATTTCTTTCTTAACAACTTCTTGCATGTTAGGATTTAACCTTCTTTGTTTTTGGACAACTAGTTTCTTGTCATCCAGAAGTTATATTTTGTGTTTACAGAATGATGGGCAGATACCAGGAATGTCTGTCGTTTTCCAGGCAAAGGCTTCTTTATGTCTTTTAATGACGGATACGAGTTTGCTTTTGTCTTGTGTAGAGAGTTTAGATGATATGATTACAGGGAGAAAGGATGGTTCTTATAGGAATACATATTCCAAATTATCCGGAAGAGTTTTGAGTTCAAGATCCGTAGGAGGTTCTTCGAGAGATGTTTTAATTTTATAATCGGTGTTGATGGTGATTTCTCGAATGGTGGTTCTTCAGTATCAGATTCAGATTCAGAATTTTCATCGGTAATCATTGCCATGAATTCATCAAATTCCGAAAAGATTTCTTTTTCGAGAAGGGTTCCTTCGATGGAATGAAGGATTTTGCTTCCTTCGTCTAGAAGAGCATCGAATTCTTCTTCTAAGATTTCATCGATGACATCGATACTAAAACATGTATCATCGTTGAGGATAGAGGGTTTCTACTGCAGTTGTCGATATTAAAGATCATTGTTCAGTCCCAAATCCAAAGTTGGAGTTGTTTATGTTTATCTAGAATAACTGCAATAGAGTGTTGAAGAAGAGGGTCTCGTTAGATGAGGGGAACTTTGCTATCTTCTTCCATTTCGAGAATAACGAAATCAACAGGAAAAGTGAATTTACCAACTTCAACGAGCATATTTTCAGCTATTCCAACAGGGTATTGGAATGATCTGTCGGCTAATCTTACACTTATTTTAGTAGGTATAAGAGTTTTGAGAGATAGTTTACATATAAGGAATATGGAATAAGGTTAACGCTAGCACCAAGATCGGCCAAAGCATTACAGGAGAAAATTTTATTAAAGTTGCACAAAATAAGGAAACTTTTGGGGTCTCCGAGTTTGGGTGGAACTTTATTCTGGATCATCTTCGATTTTATGTTTGTTTCTTATGAGTTCTTTGAGGAATTTGCCATAGTTAGGCTTTCTGACTAAAACGTCAACAAGAGGTACGTTTATTCGGACGGTCAGATCATGTCGAGGAATTTTCTGTATTGGGCGTCCATTTTTTATTTTATAAGGCGTTGAGGATATGGAATCTTTGGTTTACATGGTTTTGGTAACGGCGTTTCTTTGACTGGTTTTGAAGGTTTAGTTTTTGGTTGTGGTGTTGGTTCATCGTCTTCATCATCGCTATCAAAGTTGATAGGGTTTTCAGAATTGTTTTGTTGATCATTCGGGTTATCTGGTGGATCGTAGGATTTACCACTTCTTGTGAATACGGCATTCACATGCTCATTACAAGATTGCGGTGGTTGATAAGCTTTAGAATTGCTACTTCATGGGTTTGGTTGAGTGTTGCTTGGAAGAGATCCAGAAGGTCGACCAACTTGCTTGTCAGCGAGTCTGTCGAACTTAGTTTCAAGGTTTTAGATTGAAGCTTGATGATTTTTGGCTATTGTTTCGAGTTGAGTTTTGAGGTCCATGAATGTTTCTTTAACAAAAGCATTGGTTGATTGCTGAGATTTCATGAAATCATTGAATTGTTTTTGAAGATCATAGGATTTGTCATCGGTGTTAGATCGGGAATTATCTCGGTTGTAATCATTCCGTCTGCTTGAACGCCAATTATCCTGATTCAAGTCTCGGTCATGGTAATCATTGTAAAAACAAGTCTTACAGAAAGTTTGCATGAATTTAGCTTCTTCTTCACGGGACATAGGTATGTCATCATCGTCAAGGTCGGGCGTTGGTTTTTTAGCATGAGATTGGCGTTCTTTGTACTGAGCATCTATTTTTATGGTCATGGCATCCATTCGGGCCATAATTTTGTCAGTGTCAGAATTACAACTAACGTTTTAAATAAAAATAATAATAATATTTGCCAAAAAGCTCTCAGTTTTATTAAGAGATGATTTGGTTTTTGGTTTTTTGCCTATGTCAAGCTTGAGTAAGATTTTCTACGAGAAGTGATAAGCTTGATTTGGTGTTTTTAGGGAGGAAAAATACCAACCAGCTGGGCATTTAGAATTTTGGGTTATTTCGTTGAGACCATGATAAAAGATTTTGATAATATTGCCTTTGGACAGATTATGACCATGGTAGTTTCGGAGCATTTCCTTCATACGAATCCAAGCATCGATTATAGATTCATTTTCATGTTGAAAGAAAGCATGGATTTCTCCGAGGAGTCGGTCAAAAAGAGATGGGGGAAAGAATCGGCTAATGAAAGCGGTTTGAAGTTCATCCTACGTTTTAATAGTTCCTTCGTTGAGTTTGTCTAGCCATGTCTTTGCTTCTCCAGTTAGTGATAAAGGAAACATCATCAGGCGGACAGCTTCATTTTTGGTATATCTATATTTGAACATATCACAGATTCCGAGGAATTCGTGAATGTGTTTGTGAGGATCGGTTTTGGTTCTACCATCAAATTAGTTTCCTTTGACAAGGGTCAAGTGGTTACCTTTAATGGAAAATTCGTTTGCGGTTTCAGGAATAGTGATTGCCGAACCGAGAGTCGGAGTGACAACACAGTCGGCAGCCCACATGGGTTCGTCATCCATTGGATCATAATTTCAAAGAATATCAAGAAAGTGACGGAAGTAACTGATGTCGAGAATTGGCAGATAGACAATTCTTGGGTGTTGAGGTGGATTATTTCTTTGATCGTATGGAACACTTCTGTTTCGTCGATGAAGTCTTCGATTCAGAGTACGTTCAGGTTCAGGAAAAGGTTCAACAAGTTCAGAATTGGAAGCACGTGTATGCATCCAAAGGAGAAATTGTTTCGGTCAGTTTGCCAAAAAACTGTACGGTGATTTTTTTTTTGAAAAAAAGTGGGGGAGTTAAAGTAATTTTCCAGAGTTGACTACAGAATAGCTTAAAAATCCTCGGCAACGGTGCCAAAAACTTCGATTTGTTTCAAAAGCTTTAAATTTATAATGACTGAAAATACCAATTTTATTATAGGGAAACACACGGGTAAAAGTATAACCCACGTATGTAGTATAATTTTTTTAGGTAAGACCAGGTCGTCCACAGGGATTTGAGTAGTGTTCAAATATTCAGAAAGAAAATAGACTTAAACGGTTTTTGAAAATAACTTTTGTTTTACCAGTGATAATAAAGATGACTACTCGGATAGTTGAAAATAACTCATAAGTGATTGTTATGTCTTGTACGATTGTGTCATGTATCCTCTTACCGCTCAACAAGAGCGAAAAACTCGAAAGGATTATGGCACGAAAAGAGGTCGTCCTTCTACTTTTGTTTTCTATTCATCCGCCTTCGGTTAACCATCCTCCTCTCATCACATCGATGACGATAATGATGGAAATGACGAAGGTACCTCTCGTGCAAGCACTCCTTCTCCCACCCATTTTGTCAACTCACTTTCAAATGATTTTCCAAAAGTTCTCTCAAACCCACCAAACATTGATCCAAACATGGAAGCTTTTCACACTCGCCAAACCGAAATTTTAAACCGCAAGTCCAATTGTGAGATGAGCACCGGGGTGGTCTAAGGTCAATCAGAAGAGGCATAAAAACTTGTTGAGGGGAATAAAGAAGTAAGCAATGTGAAAAATTGCTAAAAACATTTTATTTATGTTTATTACTTATTTAACTTGTTGGTACTTATTTCTTGCTATTTATGCTTTAGTACTCAAACTTAAGGATTATTTGGTAGATTTTTTACTTACGTCTGTTTTGCAACGTGTTAGCCTTTGGATGATGTTTTATTTTTTCATCATAAACTAACTTGCATTTATTTTGGGGGGGGGCCCCCATTTTATTTTTTTGGGGGAATTTAATTTTTTTTTATGATTATTAATCTTGGTATATGTATGAACATGATATGCTTGCTTGCTTATATCTTTATCTATGTCCACATTTGATTTCCCTCACTTGAATCTAAATTAGTTAAAGATTTATATAGTTTTAGATTATTCTTGAGGTAATAGAGTTGGCTGCAAAAAGGGAAAGCTCGGGGTAGTGTTTTATGCACAAGTTCGAAAGTCTGGAAATACTGGGAAATTTTTTGTCTCTCCAGAAAATGACCCCTTAAATACCAGGCGGCCCCCTTATATATCTGGGACCCCCCTTATTTAAGGGATCACCTACAGGAGTCATGAGAATTTTCTCTGAATTCTCCTGATTTTCTGCGCAGTTGACTATCCCCTCTTAGACCCAGCTATTTTTCTCCTTTTTGCTAAACATTAATTGGAATCATTCCTCTATCTAACCATGATTTTCCATATTAAACCACCTCACCTTGATTAAATATTCACCTTCATCATTCTCTTCATCATCTTCACCATAATTCTCTTCATTCTTATTCTACTTCATGCTTCACCCAAGCCTCTCTTTATATCTTCTAAGAAGTTTCCACTAAGGAAAACTCATTTTGTGGAATATACCCAAGAAGATGATGACACAACTATACCTTCTCCTATAAAAAAATCTTCATCTCCATCTCCACCAAATGCACCATCAAAAACTCCATCAACCAAAGATACATCATCTACTTTTGGTACCACTTCATCCTCCTTTGAATCAAAACCACATTCTTTACCTCCTTCTTCAAGGGACAAACTCTCGCCTGAACCAACTAACCCTTTTCTTGATGACATATTAGATGCTCCTCCAAGACCCTCAAATCCAATTCCACTTCAAAGTCATCTTTCTTTGGATATCACTCTCTCACTTTCTCCAATCACTCCTCTTGATCACTTGTTTGAGTCACCATCACCACCTCCGCCACCACCACTACCTCAACCACCTATCATGGGTCATCCCATATATTTCAACATTCTTGACTATCATGGGGCAAATTGTCTTTGTTGCTTTCACAACCGTAATCTTATTCTTTCTCTTAGGGATGAGATGTATTTCATGTTTTCTCACATTGAGTATCTCCTCACTTTTGCTATTGCCTCACTCTCTCCACCTCACCTTTAAACATCCGTGATGTTTCCAAATAAAGCTTCAACAAATCTTTTGCTTAAGCCATTCAATATGAATCAAGAATCACCTAGGCTTTATGTAGTGCTTAAGATATTAATCATCTAGTCTAGTTCTAGTTTAAAATGTCTCTCTATGTTATGCTTTTAATTTAATCTTGTAACATTCATACCTTTCAAGTATGAATTTGCTTTATTATTATGAATGAATGACTTTCTATTACTATGGGTGATTTGCATGCATATTTTTAGTTGGCTACATCTTCTCTATTTTAGCCATATATGTATTTGTCGTACTATTGCTACTAGTTAAAATTATATCTTGCACTTGTGATTCTAACTCGGTTTTGTAGCAAAATTCCATAAGCTCGATCCCTGGTTCCCCAAACGAGGTAGAGTATACATCAAGGGGGAGTCTTGACATCGTCGATTTCTTTCATTCTCTAACTCGACGATCTACCTTTTTTAATTCGATAAAAAGGGGGAGAAATGGATTAAAACTCATTAATAACTTGAAAACCTTATTTTTACGTAAAATGAGTTTATATTTTGTCATCATAAAAAATGGGGAGATTGTTAATACAAATAATGTCTAAAAACGTTATTTATATTTTTCGACCTCTCTACGTTTTGAAGATGACAAATTGTAAAAACTTCTACGATAAAATAAACGTTTACGCGTTATTAATCGTTAAATTTCTTATTTCATGTAAATCACTTAGATATTGTATAAACAAATCAGTTACAAAATGTATTAGAGACTCGAGAAAAATAATTTTCATAACAAAAGTATTTTTACAAAAATAAAAATACACAAAATATTTTTCTTTATTAAAGAAATGTTTTATTTAATTATAAAAATTCAAATCTGGTTTTTTTCCCAAAATGGAAGCTTCCACACCAGATTTAACCTTCTCCGCTAAAAGATAAAAATGGGAGCGTCTACCTAGGGGAGGCCCCTGATAGGCAGAACAGACCCCAGATATATCTGGGATCGCCAGGACCGCCTCTAGGAGACGTTACCATTTCCTGGCTATAAATATTGCACCATTCCTTGCAGTTTTTTAGACCTTTTTACACAAAATTTTCAGATCTCTTTTTCTCACTAAAATCCTGTTTCTCTCTCTAAAACTCTTGATCACTAACTAAGTTTAATTTAGTTTCAAGTGATCCAATATCATCTTCTTCCTTCTTTTATCAAGTGCAAGAGAAGAATACTCGTATTCGTCAAGAAACGAAGTGCTATAGATTAGTCATCTTCTTTTATCTTCTTCTAGATCAAAATCCTCTATTTTCTTGATCTTGTGTGATTGTGTAAATCCGGATAATGTATAAATCCAGAAGTGTTGGTTGTGTGTCGGTTAGTATTTTAGTCCTCAAAATATATTAGTGAAGTGGTAGATTGGTTCTAGTTAAGATTAGGACTCGACATTTAGCTTAGTGTCGGAAAACAAGATAAGCGACGTGTAAATTCTTTT
Source organism: Tanacetum coccineum (assembly GCA_026074375.1). Lineage (NCBI taxonomy): Eukaryota > Viridiplantae > Streptophyta > Magnoliopsida > Asterales > Asteraceae > Tanacetum > Tanacetum coccineum. The sequence goes on from BQNB010144735.1 coordinate 14,987, forward strand.
CTCCACCTAAAGGGAGCTTGTTGACATAGTGAAATCTTAAGTCGGATACTCGAGGAGTGGATTAGGGTGAAAAGGAGCTTCATAGCCGAACCGATATAAATCTCGGTGTTGTGGTTTGATTGTTCTATCTCTTATCTCTTATCTCTTATCTTTTATTTACACTTCATACTTATTATTTACATTGTGATTGTATTACAAGTACAGTAGTTAGATATATTGGTTGTTTATATCATTGGTTGATCTAGCATTTACTCGAATCTATCATTTTTAGAGGTAACATTTTTTATTAGTCGTTGTAATTGGCTAGAAAGGGAGTCGGGCTCGTGATTTAATCTAATATTGTATACGTTGCGGGCTAAAGCCCAAAACCCGAGCCGACCCAACAACCCTACACCTAGGCGTCACCCTAGGGTAGTAAGAAACTATAAATACCCCTCTCCACTCTTGGAGAGGGTGTTGGTTAGTTGGTCTCATTTGTATTTTTCACAAGGTAATCAACCTCTCTTTATTTTCTTCCTACTTTCTCTCTTTAGTTTCTCTCTCTAAAATTCTTTCTTTCTTCTATCTCTTTTCTTATGGTTTCTTATCATTGATTCATACCTATTTGTATGGAAGTGAAATGATATTATAAAGGAACCGACATTGGTATCAAGAGCCTAGGGGATACCGAGTTGTGTTCGTGTGGTTTAGCATTTTTTTTTGTTCGAAATATTTTTTTTCTATCAAAAGTGTGATTTTGATCTTCCTAAATACTCAAGGTTTAATCTTGGTTAAAGTTTAGGAGGTTTTAATCTTTCATTTTTGTTGTTTTTAAGAAATTCGGTTCATTTTTATTGTTAAAAATCTGTACCGAGTTTGAAAAACAAATTCTACCGAAAAAATAGGATCACCGAATTTGTGATTATTCCGAATATTGTAATAGTGCACACATTTTTTCGGTTTTATCAAAAAGTATGTTCTAGGATTTCATTTCATTCTCGGTAATTAGCATAAAGTTTGTAATAGATATTTCATTCTCGGTAATTAGCATAAAATTTGTAATAAGATACACAAACTCTCGGTTCTATCGAGTTTTGTGTTAGGAAAGGTATTATCGAATTTTGTAATAGGCAAATTTGTTAGATAATTTCGATTTGTAACTTACCGAATTTGCTTCGAAGACTTGTTCGAGAAAATTGTCCGACAAATTCTACCGAGTTTTGCTTTGTCCGAGAAACCTTCCGAGTTTGATCTATCCGATATCATACAACGATTGTTAGCGGATTTGGCTTACCGAGTTTGTTACCGGATTTGATTTACCGAAATTGTTACCGGATTTGGCTTACCGAGTTTGTTACCGAATTTGATTTACCGAGTTTGTTACCATGTTTATTACCGACTTTTCTCTACCGATTTTGTTATCGAATTTGTTACAAAATTTGGTACCGGACTTGTTTTATCGAAACTGTAATATCAAGACAAAACCACAGCACAACTCTATCATCTTAAGATCCTATAAATCATTTTCACTTCATAATTCAACAATCATTCATCATGACAACTCCAATCACAACTTCCACAACCGACAGTCAAATGCATAACAACATAATGGCAGCTGGTTCAAGGGATCGTCCACCAATGCTTGCAACAGGACAATATGCACAATGACGATCACGGTTCTTACGATACATTGATACAAGACCAAATGGTGGTGCCTTACGGAAGTGCATTCTTAAAGGCCCTTACACTCTAACGATTATGACAACACCAGCTGTTCCTGCAACAGAGGATTCTCCAGCAGTTCCTGAACAAACAACAGTCGAGACTATTACGAATATGACTCCTGAGA
>BQNB010144737.1:0-16814 GCA_026074375.1 Tanacetum coccineum
CACGCCTAACACAGTTGGCATTGAACTTTAGAGTTTGGCTCGAAAAGCTCGATACATTCATAAATGAGTAGTGTATATACATATAAAGGACATATATATACTGAAAAGCTCGAAAAACTCGATAATACCTTGAACCGAGCCTATATAAGCTCAAGCTCGACTCGTTAAATTTTTTGAGCTCATTTTTTTTGCTCGAGCTCGAGACTAGATAAAGCTCGACTAAAACAAGCTCAAGTTACTCGACAAAAGCTCGAGTTGTGCACACAGTTGTAACACTAAAGTGGTGGTGGTGATAAGACCTTCCGTAATAGGTGTGTGCAAGCCGCGTCATATGGACAAAAAATTTACCGCGTCTTTCTTATTACAAAAGACATGGAGTATGCGTCTTAAAACTAATAAAAGGCAAGACTTGGTCATTTATTCGACCGAGTTGTGGAAGAGTTTTGTGTGGGCTAAGAGGATGAGCATTGGTACCGAAAAACGGTACGGTACCGGAACCATACCGGTACCGGTTCTCTTTACTCGGTACGGTACCGGTACTTTGAAACTCGTTCAAAAAAAATTCGGTACTATTAAAAATTGTACGGTACCAAAACAAGAATTCCCGAGTTTGGTGCCGGAATACATAGATAACAAAAATCTGATGGAAATCACAAAGATAATAAAATCAATTTAACAATTTATGTCGCTTATTGGAGTGTCAAACATGATTATCTAGGAGATAATCGATGAAGAAGATAAAAAGATCACAAGTCTGAAGGCCGAGTGCAACAACCATGTATATAATACTAGCTGTTGTCACAGCTCTGAACGAACTGAATAAAAACAACCCGAGTAACGTTAACATGTTAACTCCCCTCTTCCCAAAAGTAGCTTTAATTTTTAATCATATAAATCATCTTTATCATTCTTGAATAATCCGTCCAAGACTCCAAGATACAAAAAGCATTCGTGACTCCACTAAATTTCAATCTTTTTGGCCACCAAATTACACGACATAGACACAAAACTTAAAAATGAATTTAATTTTACTACAAAACAACCCACTGAATAAAGGTCTTGAATTTTTTGATTTCAAATATGTATGAAATGAGTGGGAAGATACCCGCGCGTTGCAGCGGGAGTTGATTTATAGCCGACGCATATTTTTTTAATTGTAGCTTCTTTGTTTCGTATATTTTTTTATGATATTTGATTATGCATTTGTTTTTTTTAAACCTAAGATGATGATTGTTGTTAATTTTTTATTGCTAAAAGTTGTACCATCTGCATGTATAGTAGGTACAAATATTTAACGTGGATACATTTATAACGTTGTTTATGCGTATTTTTTGTTTCTAAGCTATGGTGCAAAACTAAATCATATTTTTGTCAGTATACTAATAATTCATTAAGTGTAAGAAAAAAAACGACATGCTTAAATTTTAGCGGACAAATAAAAAAGACGATATGAAAATGCATCAGATAAAAAGTAGTTATGCCAAAAATAACATTTGATTACACGGTATCACTTAGCTAGTAAGCCTTAAAACTCTTCTAAAGCCATTGATTTCATGTCTATCATAGACGGATCAATTTTATTCTCTTTAATAAAAGTTTGAAACCACATGTAAGAAGCATATAGATGGTTAAAGATGTGTTGAGATTTGTTTATATCAAGCATGAAACCACGGCCGTCTTTGAGGGTGTGCGGGATGGGCAACCGCACAGGGCCTCAAAAAATTTAGAGGCCTCAAAATTTGTTCTCTTTACAATATGTTAAACGTTTAGATAACTAATTTGCATTATATCTTATAAATAATGACATTTTATATGTAGCGTTTTCTCTCAAAAAGTCTCATTATGTAATTTCGCCCAGGGCCCTCAAAAATTTCAGAAATTTAGAGACGGCCCTGCATGAAACATATATAAATCTTTACGTGTTCCACCTAAACCTCAAATAGAAAGAAAAAATGACAAGTATTATGCATTTTCAAGCAATTAACTCTATTAAATATTGATAGATATGTTGGACCCCGATGGATAGACTTTAAGTTGTAAATTACGGAACCATGCACCCATAGCATGCAAAAATTTACAATATCTACAATCTTAGATAAATGGACTGTGGTTTTCTTTGACTTCTCGTACCTTGACTCTCGTCATGGTCTTGACAAATATATAGTCAATTTTACTTGACATTTAGTCTTAACTCTTAATGACAATAAGAATGACGTCTTGCTTATTTATATAGAAACAAGCCTGCAAAATTATAATTACGAGTCCTAGACAAAGTGCGAAGGAAACAAAATTTACTTTAACAAAAGAAACTCTAATTCCATTGAAAAAAGTTGATAACAAAAGAAGTTCACATAAAGAAATTTTGTTACCGCTTATCCACAAAAAGGTGTGTATTGGTGGGAACGTCCTGACCCCGGGTGTTTTTTGGCACCAGCCATTGTCCACCCCTCACAAGGAATAGCTCCGGTAACTCTCCTAGCCCAGTGGGGCGCCAACTAGAGTAGTCAGGAGTCGAGACTCGAACCCTTGACCTTTTATCCATAAAATCTTTCTAGTAGGCCCATGAGTTTTTCGAAGATGGGTACTAACCAAGCTAATGCCCTTTTGGTTTACCGCTTATCATACACCAATTTTACACATTCATTCTCCTTTGTACCTCATTGAATACATAAAGATAGCAAAAAGTAAACAAAAGTTCTTTACAAACTCACACAAAGGTGGTGGCCTAAGCCTAACTATACCACACCTAATTCAGTTACTTAGGTAAAAGGTTGTTCACTAATCAAACAAAGTTGGTGGCCTAACTATATTACACCTAATTCAGTTATTTAGGTAAAAGGTTGTTCACTAATCAAGATATATAGATAACGTTGAAACTTGAAATCTACACATGACTTTACAAATCCATTCTCTTAGCAACTAGTTTTGTCTGTGTATTCTTGATGCTATGAGATCGAGCATGGAAACCCCTTATCTTGGAGACAAGGCTCGACGAGATTTAATATCCATTGGGGAATATAATTTTGTGGAAATCGTGGCCATTATTGATGGTTATGATACTTGAAACCGTGCTTGCAAGTTGGTTTTAAAAAACCGCTTGTGTTCACCAAGACAAGGGTTTCCAAGCTCTCATTAGCATCACGAAAAACATGGACAAAAGCGGTTGCTAAAATAACACCATAAGCAAAGAATTTAACAGCCAACGAAAAGATGTTGTCTGCAGGTTAACACCATATCCAATCCCATGAAACACACGGCAAGAAGATCGACAAGTGCCATGTAGATAAGTATACCGGCAGACGCCGCATGGAATACGCCTTCTAGAATGAGTGGGTCTTCTGCTGTTGAATACACCTTCTATATGGCACTTGTGATCTTCTTGCCGTGAATTTCATGAACGCAAAATTTTAAACAAGTGCTAGCATATATGTCTCTTCTTTTCGGCACAGGTTGCATGTCTCTTTTGCTATATCGGCTTGATCCTCGTATTGGAAGATCTTATTATAATTATAAACAAGCATGTTTTCGGCCCGGGCGTTGCGGCGGGCGTATGTTTTTTGAAAGTATTTCGCGTGTGTTCTATTTCGGGCTGTTTTGGGCCTCGGGTTATATTTTTAGAATCAGATTAGTATTTTGGGCCTTTTGTTATATATATGGATTGAGATCCTCTAAAGTTCATATGAACTTTACCGGTAAAGTTCTCTCACAAAAATAAATTAAACCGGGCCCCTCAGTAGGCCCACTGTTATGTTTGTGAGAGAACTTTACCGGTAAAGTTCATATGAACTTTAGAAGATCTTAATCCTATATATATATATATACTAGTTATAATACTCATGCACGCGCGGGATTTTTACAAATAAATTGTGCACATTTTATTATATGTGTAAAAGTTTGTATTAACAATTTCATATAGAGGTAATACAAACTTTTACAAACTTTATTATGAAATTGTTAATACAAACTTTTACACATATAAGATACGTTGTGCACATTTTATTATACTAGTTGGTTACCCGCGCATAGCGGCGGTAATAAAATTTTTACTAACTCAACTCTTTACGCAATTTTCTACCCGCTTAGTAATTTCATTTCACAACACTTTAAATGTATGTGTTCGTTGTATGTGTTCGTTTGAGTTTCCCGTTAGCTTTTCCGCAATACAATATTAACATCATCATTGCACGCACGGGATTTTTACAAATAAATTGTGCACATTTTATTATATGTGTAAAAGTTTGTATTAACAATTTCATATAGAGGTAATACGATAATCTCGATTAAATTTATGTATCTATTTTTAGTAATGAAAAATTATTCCGGGTTACAGGGCTTGTGAACATATTTAATTGTTAAGTGCCTATAATTATGTCAAGTAATACAATAGCTGTGACTCCGCAATAAAGTAGCAACAAAAGGTGTGACTTCTGAGTAATTGCATATGCAAAATAAGTCCGCTTTAGTCAACTTTTTATTATTGTTTAAATAATCGTTTCTTTTAGGCCAGAAATGTAATGGTAATAGTTAGCAACGTTTTTAGGTTAGATAATGAAATTACAAATAAGTTTCAAACTTAAAGGATTATCTTAGCACTAACTAAAGGATTATCTTAGCACTAATTAAGTTGTTTACTAATTTTGAGTGTTCGGAAAAATTATTGGAATCACATGTCAGCTTCATTCCCAAAATACAGTATCTTGATGGATTTATGTATTACCCATAAGAGTGTTCATAAGACCAAAAGCTCTTAGGTGGTTACTACTATATAAGACATTTAGATAGTGCATATTACAATGTGAAAAAGACATGCAATAGCTTTGAATCCATTAAATCAACAAACACAACTTTTTGATCTTAATCATCTATATTAAGCAAGCCATGTTATGGTACTACATCAGCTTAGTAGCAAACCTTGATGAACCATCAGTTTAAAAAATAATGACATTGATCATCCATAACGTACTCTATTGCATCTTAAGGGCTAGTTTGAAAAATAAAAAAAATGACACCGATCGATACACTTTATTGCATTTTGAGGGCTCGTTTTTTTATACTATTATACTCTGAATCACATGGAAGTGGTTATGCAATTTGTGTCGTAGCAACCTGCAGGAAATATAAGAATTTGATTTTAGTACTATCAATGGTATTAGAGGCGGTAAATAAAACCCATTTAGATGTGAGCGGGTCGAGTTGTGTAAAGTTTTATCTCAAGCAAAGTAGATGCTCAAATTAATAACCAGCCTTAAATACTTCCCCACCTATAGATATGTTAGGAGTCGCACTATGCAAGCATCATATTTTACATTGATACGTTAGTACAAAGTTTTTTGGCTTATAAACGACAAAAGTATAAAAATATGTGCTCGTATTGATATAACTATATAAGATTTAAACAGTTTAGTTAATCTTCCACAACCAGTTGACATAGGCTAATATATATGTATGAAACAATAGTGCCTATCTTTAAGTCAAACATTTGGCCTGCAAATTAAAAAATCTCAGCTTAATCTAATAGTTGAAATGGCTACCAAGTAGGAATAGTAAGACCATAAAACCACATTCACACATAATAGTAATATTAAAATGTAAGGATGTATAAAATTACAGCTATAACGTGCACGGAGAAGTTGAAATTCAGAAACTCAATCATAGGCCTTAGACCATGATAGTCAGAACTAACTCCAATCCAGGCGAACCCACGTTGAAATAATATATGAGAAGCAATTAATATAATTGAAGCTAGAAAAAGGTTAATAGATCTAATAAAACTGATAGGAATAAGTTTCTAACATCTGTGACAGGGTATCAACAACCCTTTCATGACCATATTTTTCGAATAATCCCTTAGTTATCTAGCAAAAAAAACCAAAATTTTCAATGATACTGAAACTCTGATATACGTATTGTGGAATCTAAGAGAGGCATAAAATTCTATCCTGTAAGCACCCATGTATTCTCCTACCTTAACATACACACAAAAATTGGATCATGAGCAAAAAATTAAAATTTACTTGTTCTCCCATAACAAAAGCATTTGGATGAGCAACCAATTCCTTATCAAGTAAGAGTTCTAAACATCATGTACTCATCAAAATTGTAAACCAGACACAAAACTTGGGATTCAATAATTTGAAAATTAAATAAAAGTTATTGAAAATCACAAATTCGGTGTGGAGGCCTGGTACACGATGTTACCATTATGTTATTAATAGTGAAAGTGAGACACTTGACATCAACCCACATGAAACTGAGATGTTCATACTTGCATTCGTTCCCATTTGCATCTTAAAACAAAGAAGAAATAAAACAACTATATGTTTGATGTTAACATCAAAGCTTAAGAAATGGATTTATATCACACAATCAAAAATAACCTTTTACACAAACAAAAGCTGCTTGAAGCCTTTATTGAAAATATACTAATCCTTATTTTATCTAATATCTTAGAATAGTTAGCTTTGTAATTAGTGCCATTATCTTATAATTGTATATAGGACTCGGTCCATGTCCACCTTGTAAATGTACCTATATGATAATGTTGCTAATTCATGAAATACACATGGGAAATCAATACCTTAGAAGTTTATCCACATTATAAATCTAAACCTGATCCTTCTAAGCAGGCCAATATATCAAATGCATACTTACCCGATCTTGTTCAGAGAACTAATCCCTCATAAAGGATGTACAAATTTGCCCATCTCATCCAACACATGAACTACAAAATTCAACAGTTTTATTAGAGGTGGTTGTATAGGCAGATAAAAACGGGTCAAAGCAGATCATTTTGTTTTATGAGTTTGGTTGACCAATTAAAATCTTTTGCCAACACTGTATGACAATGTCTTTTATTGATAACCAATGCTTTAATCAGAGTTACCTCATTGTTACAAAACTAATATATAAATCTGTTAAAAATATGGTTTAGGAGGGTATATGCATATAGTGTCTTTAACCCGTTTCCAAATTAAGATAATTTTGTGTAATGCTAACCTATCCGAGATAAAACAACATCCGAAATCAACCGATTCATAAGTAAATGCGTTAAAATGCCACATCTACCTGTTAAAGTTTAGATTAGATATTATCTAACATTCTCCTTTATAAGCACAATAGCTATAATCAATTTTCCTCACCAGTTCCTTCAGACGAAATATACCTAATCGCAACATCCTACCCTACATCACGGTGCTCCTTAAATAATTGGTCAAAAGTACGACAAATTTCCACAATAGTATGCAAATGACCCGGAAATACATCAATTAGATGAGTTAGAGACACTTATTTCATATGTTTACTGGTAATTCACTAAAATTTATAAAATAAAATTGCTTACCCTTGCATGTAGGTGCTCCTAGATACTTTATCAAGAGTACGGCAAAGTTCCAAGATAGTGTATATCATATGATGTCTACATGGATTTCACTGATGATTCTTCTATGGCAAGCCTCATAAGACCCATAAGATGAACTAAATGGTTAACCTAAGCAGTAATACATGGTATAAGGCAACAAAGATCATGAACATATTAACAATGCAATGTCGTAAGCAATATTATTTTCCTACTCCCTCCACTTTTAACAATCTATAACATACAACCAATCTCAACCTTTTTACCATTTTATCATCAACCCAACCTAAACATATAATATTATTTTTTTTATATATATCTTTAAGAGAAATGAATAAATGAATATTGATTGGCCATCCTAGTGCGACACGTTTCACGAGGTTGGATCAATCTGAAGCAACCAAACGAATTGTAGACCTTCCCTCTTTCTTTAATTTTATAGTTTTTAATATGATATTATTATTTATGTACTCCTTGCCCTCCAACCGGTTGGATGGGATCACGAATAAACATAGTCTATATAAGGCAAAACCAAGATCATGAACTTATCACAATGCAATGTCATAAGCAATGTTTAAAGTTCTAATAAGTTTCTTATATAGTTAACGTAAATGTACTTGCCTTGCAAGAACTCATAAAGATGACCATCTTTTATGATTGAGGTCCACAAATCCATCAAGCACTGCTATGTTCCCTTCTAAAAATTAGACATATTATTAATTACCTTGTAAGCAATTTTAAAAAGTAGCGTTAATAATGAACCACGAACACATGAGCTATCTAGCAAATCAAAAACAAAAAACTATCATTTTACAAATTTGTTAACCCAAATCATCAATTCAAAGCACAAAAACACAAATTAATTCCCAAATAACTAACAAAAACCCTAATACATATTAATATTTAATAGATATACAATCAAATAGGTAGAAAGATTAAAATAATCCAATGAATTCATTACCCAAAAAACATAAACCTTTGTTTATGATTAAATAAACCAAATAAGAGTAATGAGTCTGAAGAAGAATTTAGCGTAAGTTAATAAAAGCATACTATTTGAATATGATTAACATAACCTTTGAATGGATGATGTTAGGTGTTGGTTGGGTGAGTCGAGATGGAGATAAGCTGAGTGTTGTTTATCGATGTTATTTTATTTAATAATTTAAACACTATATCACAAAAGTTTACATAACGTAGACCCTCCAATTAATACCCTTCAAGATTTAAAAATCACAGCCGCTTTTTATTATTTTTGTTTTTAAGACTTTTGGCACATTAGTTTTTGGAGGGTTTTTTTATACATTGATTAAGAAAAACAATTTATGTAATTTTTTCGATAGCCAAATATGAAGTATTTAAGATTTAAATTAAACAAAAAAAAAAATAATTATAAAAATTAGAAGCTCATACTTAATAAGGAAACATTCTTTTATTTGAAATACAAAGTCCCTATTATTTCATTGTTTTTTCCTTTAACTAGATAAAAGATTTAATATACATTAATAAAACCCAATGTTTTGTTACAAACACTAAGTAAACACTACCAATTTAAATACGTGTCTCTCTAGCAACAAAATGATCGTGTAATTCAGATTTGTTTCTTCTCTCTCTCATATCATAAATCCATATCCTTTTCCCTCATATAATTAACCCCTCTAATCTACTGTTTCTCCCTCATCCTTCTCTCTCTAAAAAATCTGGTCAGCGAATGCTCCTAATTTTACAGGTTTTAAGGCTCTAGAGATTGTGTGGTAGCTTTCAAATCAACAAGATTACACAAAAAGAAGCAGCCCTCAACAAGAAGGGTAAACATTGCATGAATTCAAGACTGAAAGAAGAAGATTTGACACACATAGCTTCAATTGCATGTAGGAGGTTGATCCCTAATCCAATTTGTAAGTTTATAAACCCTAACCGAGGGGTGTTCATACCAGTAGAATTTAGGGTTTTTTCTTTTGTTTTTTTTAAGTATCAATAATCTGTTTGGCATGGAAAACTAAAGACAGTTAACTGAAATTTTCAGAGACAATAATTACTAAAGTATATTAATTGGGTGCGTGTTGGGTTGTATTTCGGGCAGGTTCAGATGAGGCTGAAGAGTAGGATGTCGGCTGGCGTTTGGCTTGGCTTATGAACACAAATCTTAAGTTGCCTATGTGATTAATGTGTAAAATGCAGTTGACACATATTTTTTGGTGTTTAGCACGTGTTCGGGTGGATTCGAGCAATGATGAGATGGTTTGTTTTGTGGCGTGGTAAGTTTGCTAGGCTCGCATCCATGGCCTATATATACTGAAAACACACTGAATTTGAAAGTTATGATAATCTTAAGCTGGCTATTCGCTATATATGTGTTGTGTCGGCTCACATTGTCGATGAAGATGGTATAAGTTTCTTGTGTTGATTATTTTCCAGCTCTAATAACTTGTTGGAACACCATTGTTAAAAACGACTCGTATCTTAGCGTGGCGACACTATCAAAAAAGTGTTTGCAGCCATGGCGGGGTAGGATACCCTTTTGTGGGTGAAAACGACTCGTATCTTGGCTGGGCAACACGATAAAAAAGTGTTTGTAGCCATGGCGGGCTCGGATACCCTTTTATCAAATATTCCTTCAATCCAAGGGCAGTGGCTATGGGTGTTTGGCACGTGTTAGGGTGGATTCGGGCAAGGATGATATGGTTTGTGTCGTGGCGTCGCAAGCTTGGTAAGCTTGCAGCTGTGGCGTACATATTCTAAAAAACACTGAAATTGAAAGTTATCCATTTTGCTTGGTTTACGAACACAAATCTTAACGTAGCTATTCGTTTTATACAATGTTATGTTTACAGGTTTGTTTTTTTATATATCTTCAATGTCAAATTTATGTATGTTTTTCCTTTTTCTGTTTTTAGTGATTTCGAGGAGGCTTATAAAGCATTTGATCAAATGCTAATAATTTTTTTCCGTAATTTGCCAGGGACAAAGAAAAGTTCTTACAAAACTTTATAAAACTAATTAGGTATGCACTATTATAAGTAGAATAAGTTTTGTATATGTACACGATTTTTCAGTAGCATATTCTTTCATATGTCGATGTTTTATCAAGAGCATGTTAATCTGCATTTTGTAGGCATTGTAGCGTGAAATGAATTATCGATGTGTTGGTTACGTGGTTTCATGTTTGGCAAACATATTGTTGTTTCTACAATGTTTGTATGGGGTAGCAGATAGATGTTGTTACATGTTCTGGAATGGTGCCTATGGTGTACAGGAATGATAAGATATCTATAACTGAGTTGGGGGCAATTAGAGACGGGAAAACATTGAGTACAATAGTGTTTAGGGAGGAGATATATAGGTTTGAGCATTTGAAAAAGAGAGTACTCAATTTCGTTTAGGGATTATGATGTTGAAAGGATGAGTAAGGTGTTGTATGTAAATGCGGATGGGAGCTTAATGTACTTGATGGTGTGCACGAGGCCAGACATAGCGTATGCAACAAGTGTAGTTAGCAGATATTTGACGAATCTGGGTAAAAATCATTAGGAAGCAGTAAAGTGGATTTTGGAATATTTGCGGGGTACTGGGAACGTAGGTTTGATGTATGGGACTGATCATAGCAACCATGTGGACGTAACAGGTTTTGTTGATTCAGACTACGCTAAGGATCCGAATAAAGGTAGGTCTATCACTGGTTACACATTTTTAGTACAAGGATGTGTTGTAAGCTGGAAGGCAACGTTACAACACGTGGTGGCTCTTTCAACTACAGAGGCGGAGTATATGGCCCTTACAAAGGCTGTGAAGGAAGCTATTTGGCTAAGGGGACTCTTGGAAGAGTTGGTCGTAAAGCTTAACAATGTGGTAGTTAATTGTGATAATCAGGGCGTGATTCACTTATCGTGTAATCATGTTTTTCATGAAAGGACTAAGCACACCAATGTGCGTTATCACTTTATCAGAGAGGTCTTGAAAGCAAAGACGGTTGAAGTTATGAAGGTGAGTATTAAACACAATGCTGCGGATGCCTTTACGAAGGTTGTACCTGGACTTCAGTTACAACACTGTTTGGAGTTGCTGAGTGTCGATATAGGCTAATATAAAGCCTAAGGTGAAAATTGTTATGATTTTAATTTTTATATTAGCTTAGGAATAAGTCTAGGGGTTAGAGTGTTAAACTTAATTTCTTATTAGTCAAATAGATTAAAGGGTCGTCGGATTTGCTTATGTCCCAATCCAACACGGTTTCTTTGTTTTCGTGTTATCACAGTCGACTTGTGTCCTTTTACAAGTCGGTTTCCTTCCCCCTCATCTCTATAAAAGGAGGTGAGAGGGGAAGGGATTAGGTACACTATTCTTTCTTTTACTAATCAACGTTCGGTTAAGGATATAATTCTTGTGCTCATTTTCTTTTACTTTTCTGTCAAGATATACCTGTTGTGATTGTGTGTTTCATCTTCAAGATTCGAAGTTCTGCGCTAGTAATAAGGGTGTAAGCTGTTAAATTCCTACAAATATATTTTACCGATGTAATCATTTACCCAAAAAAGGGCCAATTCCATATTTCCCCAATTAAAACATTCAAATGCCATATTTGTCCAACCAAAACTCATTTTACCATATATATCTAATTTAATCGCAACATTTGTCATATATGCCATTCTATTATTAAACATCAATTAACATTATTAAATACCAATTGTACCCTTTATAAAAATACACTTGTGCTAACAATACCCACTATACTTCTCAAGTACATTGGTTTTGTATGCTCCTGTTGAATTTCTTAGGTCATTGCTATTCTCCCAAGAGCACAACACCAAACCATGAACCATCAACACAAATCTATGGTTCGATAAAACATCAATACTTGTATCAACTTTGGGTTTCTGGAAAAGAAGAGACACGGAAGGAATTCTTTATAGAAACGAAGTTGTTAGAGTGTCAGTTTGGATATAAAAACCTCATTTTATTGTATTCTTTAACATACATAGGCACTACTTTAGGTGATCAAATATCAGTAATGGTCATGTCAGTGACTTGTGCATACTTTTAGCCAATTTATTGTTAATTTTCAGAACATTATGTTGGTGTCTTGATGTTTGTTTTGAGAGTGATAATGTGCTATTCGGGATTGAATATCAGTAGTTGTAATGAAACATATGATAAAAGATGGCGTCTCAATGTGCTTTCATTGTTTGACGTTGGAAACTTGCGATCGTCGATCTGAACCTTTGGCAGATTATTGTGTATACAAATGCTAATAATCGGCGATCTGAACCTTTGGAAGATTTTGTTGCGACCACTATGAAAGTAATAAGAAATTTCTAACCCAAGGCCCTTGGTCTATTGGTATGTAAGTTCCCCACCAACTTAGAAGTTGTGGGTGTTGGGATTTAACAAACTAGGTAACCAAGTTAGCTATGAGTACGCAGCGAAATGGATCTAGTTTTAGCACATAAGATTAACACATAATAAAAGGGAATAAACTAACCTTTAAGCTTTAGATCCTGAAAGCGAATAGCAGTTAAATTACTGCCTCTACGGTTGCTCACACAAATACGTCAACCGAGTATGAGTTGATTGCTAGTCTATCTTCACGAACAAACACCACGTGTTATAACCAAACACACCCTTGTGAGCTTATACCGAAAACCAAATGCAAACCCTAATTCGGTTAGGGTTTAACCGAAAACCAAACAAACCCTAAATCGGTTAGGGTTTTAAACCGAACCGAAAAACCCTTAAGTGGGTTTTAACTAATCGCCAAGCTAGGAAGATCACAAACGAACACCACGTGAAGATCTTGAATCACCAAACAAAAGAAACAAGAAAACCAAAAACCTTAAAAGGTTGTGGATCGAAATTCGGTAGGAGGAAAAATCAAAAATCCCTAAATTGAGAATTTAGGGTTTCAGTTTGGGGAGAGAGAGAGGCACCAAAACAATTTAGGGTTTAGGGATTTGATTTGTGGATCAAAGAATGAATAATGAGGTGAGGGATATGTGTTTATATAGGCACATAACTCTACCCCAATTCTTATAGAACAAGGAAACAATGTTTCCTTTCCCCCTTGCTCTCTAAACCAAACCAAACACCCTTCTAGAACCTTGGGGAGTTCAGCCAACTATGGGCTCCCTCCGGGTTAGGGTTTTGTTCGTTTTAGTCCTTCGGGATTATTATTTAAATATTCGTTACACTAGTTAAACAATTAACGGTAAATAACGACTATTTAAATATTTATCGTGAAGTAAAACATACTCTAAGTGTTTAACGCGTGTGCCCCCAATAGGCTCATGTATTTCTAACGTATAACTTGCGGAACCTACTACCATATTCCAACAGCTCCCACTTAGGAGTCGGAGTAGCAGGCTTGCAGATATACTGATAATTGGCAATGCCTAGCAAACACACATAATTACCTTTAGATTAGAAATACTTGATATTAAAGTTTCAAGAACAATCTCAGCTTATAATGGTTAGTTTATTTCTTGCTTTAATCATCATCCCTTTGTTCTAGATACCGTTAAACCATGGATATAGATCCTAACTCATTCCATATAGTTTAACATTATGTTTCTCGTTATAGAAATAATTCAGATTTACCAAATGTAACCAAGAATCATCTTGCATTACCCTTTGGGCACGGCCATGCAATTATCTGATTAATTCTGGAGAGGGCCCATGGTATCTTACTGCACATATCAAGTGGAGGAACAAATTCTTTGTTGACTACAAGTGTTGTGGATGCTGCTTCACATCACTTCCAAGAATAGCCTTTATGACTACCTTATTCAGGATAGCGTTTGACTTAGACTCAAAAAGTGATATCCACACATACAGAACTTGCTTGTATCTCAAGTCTAAGGATGACTTATTAAACCATTTTCGATATATTACTCATGACGAGGATCCAAAAGTAAATATTCAAAGGTTGGGGTATCCAATATGCATCCCTTGTGAATACACATGAGTTTGGCGGGAACAATCCATATATTCAAAGAATATAACCAACACTCACATTTGCCTTACATAACAATATTCCCATATTGTTAACCGACAATGGACATATTTAGAATGATAAATCATTCATGGATTAAACATGCAAATATAGAATAACAGTTATTATATGAATGAAAACAAACATCAAGTATCTTTATTCATCAGAAAATAAAAACTGTCTTACAATTCCAAATTATCCAAATACTAATAAAACACAGATTTACATGAGACTACTAGCTGGTATCATTCCTATTTTCTCAGTCAATTCAGAATGCTTAGGAAATGCTAAAGCCTTTGTAAAAGGGTCAGCTAAGTTGTCATCTATGTCAACTTTTTCTATCTTTACATCACCCATTTCTATGATTTCTCGAAGATAGTGAATTTTTACGCAAAAATGTCTTGCACCTTTAGTGACTCCATGATCTTACGCTATTGTTATAGCTTTAATATTATCACAATACATATTTATAGGTTCTTTAATTTTAGTAACAACACCAAGCCCAAAAATGAATTTTTGAATCCATACAGCCTCTTTCAATGCGTCAAAAGCAGCGATATATTCAGCATCTGTAGATGAGGTTGCAAATATACTTTGCTTTGTGCTTTTCCAGTCAACAACACCTCCATTTAAAACGAATACATATCCAGTCTGAGACTTCATGTCGTCAGCATCCGTCAGATATCCAGCGTCAGTGTAGCAAGAAACCCTGAGCTCTCATTTCATATCACCTCTGTAAACAAGAAACATATCTTTAGTATTGCGAAGATACTTCAAAATGTTCTTAACAGCAGTCCAGTGAACTTCACTAGGATTCTGTTGAAATCGACTTGTTATGTTTTGAGCGAACGTAACATCAAGACGAGTACATCTCACGGCATACATAATTAATCCAATAGCCGAAGCGTATGGGATATTTTGCATGCACTGTATTTCAACAGGTGTTGACGCACCTTGTGATTTACTAAATTTTAGCTTTTCTTGCATTGGGATCATTCTACGTTCGGAAATTTCCATATAAATTTTTTTCAAGATTTTCTCAATGTAAGCACTTTGACATAAACCAATTAATCACTTTGATCTATCTCGGTAGATCTTGATTCCAAGAATATATGCAGCTTCTCCTAGATCTTTTATAGCAAAACATCTCCCAAGATAGGATTTTACATCTTGTAACATTGGAATATTGTTTCCCATGATTAATATGTCATCGACATACAAGATTAGGAAAGTGACATAACTCCCACTAGCTTTTACATATACACATGGCTCATCACGATTTTGATTGAATTCAAATTTCTTAATTTCATCATGATATCATTTATTCCATTGCCTAAATGCTTGCTTAAGTCCATAAATGGAACGTTTTAGTTTGCATACTCGGTTTGGAAATTTCTGGCTAACAAAACCTTCAGGTTGCTCCATATATACCTCTTCATTGAGATATCCATTAAGGAAGGCAGTTTTGACATCTATTTTTCAAATCTCAGTAATAAAACGCAACTATGGCTATAAGAATCCTAATAGCTCTAATGTCTGCAATAGGAGAAAAGGTTTCTTCATAATCAATCCCTGGGGTTTGAGTGAAGCCCTTTGCTACCAGACGAGCTTTATAGGTCTGTACAGCTCTATCCATGTTGGTCTTCTTTTTGAAGAGCCATTTATGACCAACGGTTTTGCCATTAGGAGGAAGATCAACTAACTCCCAGACTTTGTTGTCTTTCATGGATTGAATCTCCACATTCATAGCATTAAGCTACTTGTCAGATTCAGGATCCACCAATGCGACTTTATAGTTAGCGGGTTCACCGAGATCCCCTAACTCGTGTTCCTCAGCATCGATGTATAAACACATTCGATCTGGGGCATGACGTGTCCTTGTGGACCTACGAATGGGATTGATATCACTTTGAGGTTCATTAATTTCTTGATCATCCTCTTCATGATTTAAGCTAGTGTCTAAAGAAGGATACGTATCTTCTTCTTGAATAATTTCAAGATCTTCTAGACTCCCACTTACTTCTTGATCTATAATATCATTCTCAAAGAACTCAGCATTCCGGGCAACAAAGACTTTGTTCTCGGGTGGGTAATAGAAAGAATATCACATCGTTTCGTTTGGGTAACCTACAAAGATACACTTAAAAGCTCTGTGTTCCAGTTTGTCAGGTTTGGCAAGTGTATCACGCTTAACAAGTACCTCACAACCCTAGACTTTTAAGTAAGACAGCTTAGAGGCTTGCCCATGCTATACTTCATATGGTGTCTTATCAACCTTCTTAGTTGGAACCATGTTGAGAATGCGTGCAACAGACTCAAGGGCATAATCCCAAAAGGACTTTGGAAGAGTAGTTTGACTTATCATGGATCAAACCATGTCTAGCAGTGTTCGATTTCTCCTCTCAAACACTCCATTTATTTGTGGCGTGTAAGGAGGAGTTCGATGGGCAATAATCCCATGATCCTTTAGATGAT